>CM041547.1:1078247-1283247 GCA_023238725.1 Scortum barcoo
TCCCTCTCTGTTCTACTTCTTCTCCTCCCTCCTTCTCCTCCCTCCTCTCTCTCTCTGTGTGGGTGAGCTTTAAAGTGGACGGCCGTCACTGCAGAGAAAAAAAAACGTGCATGTTTGTTTTTTAAATGACGAACCATCGACTCAAACTTTTGATCATTTCTGTCTGTCACTGTTTCGTTTTTACTTTGTTCGCTTTAACACCTGAACTCTGTCTCACCTGAAGTGAAACCTGATCATCTGATAATAAATTATTGATTATCTAAGATGTTCTGCACCTCATATTTCAAGACTCCTGAAAGTGGCACAGTGAGACTTCTTCACGTGTCTTCAGGAGGAACAAGGACTCTGGTCTCTGTCTCTTTTCTCTGTTTACTCCTGCAGACATTTTATAAAGAATCTCTCTGAACATTTATTCTCCACAGTTTATTAAAAGCCATCTCAGTGTGACATCACAGCCATCCTATGTTATGAAGGCAAATAAAATGGTCTTCAGTTTGTTTAGTGTCAGAGACATCAATAAAGATCAACTGTTCGCTGTGAGGAAGCATCAGGTTATAGTGAGGTGTTACATGGTGGCCATTATATCCATGTAGTTATTCTGAATATCTGTTGTTCTTATTTTGCTGTTTTACTGGTTTTGTGCTGCAAACACGTTTATCTGCTCTTAGAGGCGTGTTTGCTCTGTGGGTGTCGCTGAAGAGGAGATAATGGAGCCGTTTACAATCTAAAGGTTCATTTTATGGAGAGCAGGAAGGAGATCTGACTGATATTTAGATTATTCTGACTGGATGGACAGATTCCCTTTGACCAGTGTTGGACAGACAGGCTGACAGAGGCGGAGCAACATGAGGTCAAACTGCTCAGACAGAAAACACAAACAGACCAAACTGAGCTGACAGAAATACACGAGGTGAAATGAATCAACAAGCAGAGCGATGCTGTGACCTGTACGAGGATCGGCGCAGCTCGACCGTCGAACATGTGCGCGTATTTGTGAATCTTCCTCCATTACGCAGTCATGCACACATGCAGACACACACCCCGGCACTCAGAGCACATTCTGTGGAGGTAATTATGCATCGAGTGTGTGTGGAGGATACTGCTGCAGCAGGACTTGCTGGAGCCTGTCGGCCGTCAGGAAGATGGGATGTGTCAACATGAAGTCATCCAGCAGGGTTTCTACAGAGACAGACAAACAGAGAGAGGTCAGATTTACAGACTGTACCTGAACATGCCCTGAACACACCGCCAACACTGACAGAGGCCGAAACAAACCAGCTAGATCACCTGAGCTTTACAGGGATAAATTCAGTACGATGCACATTTTAACAACGACAAAGTCATCTAGAATTTCTTATTACTTCCAGTTTTATTTGCTGTAAATTAATTAAACTAAACCTTACAGGCCTTACATGGAAGTTACTGGAGGCTTTTAAAGGAGCACTGTGGAGGATTTGGTGCCATCTGGTGGTGAGGTTGCAGACTGCAGCCCACTGAATACCCCTCCCATCACATCCTTTCCTTTCCAAGTGTGCAGCGGGACATACAGAGGCCTTCAGGTTCATTTGCACTAAATATTTTACACTTAATTTTCTCACAAACTCGTCCCAACCTGCAGCCAACAGCAGGACCGTTGGGAGGTCTGTGGACTTTATTCAACTTTTTCTGTGTTCAGACTTTCACTAAACCTTCACTCTTTATTTAAGCCTCTGTCATCGAGGGTGACACCTGCAGAACAAAACGCTGAAATCAAATCTAGTTTTCTTAAAAAGTTGTCCTCATTTAGAGACTGAAGATGTGACGTGACTGCATGAGAGCTGCAGACAAACACACACAAATACATGGAAATGAACAATCAGATATCAGTCCACACATTTGAATACATGGCTGAAAGAAATTCACACACACACACACACACACACACACACACACACCTCAATCTCTGCTGCTTTGGTTTGGTTTTTAAATCGGTTCTTATCTTTGTGTGTCACGTCTTTAGCGTAGCTTAGCACAAACACTGAAAGCAGGGGGAAACTGTTAGCATCGCTCCATCAAAACAAAAAAAAATCAAACAACTCAAAATCTCTCACTGACTTAATGTGATGTTTTTATAAAATTTAAGACAAGTCAAAAGTTGTGATGCAAATCTTAGTGGTTATTTATGGAATTTATTACATATGTATGTATATATTATACATATATTATTTGTATACTGTATATTATGTCTATATTATACACATACTTCTATATTACCACAAGTCTACTCAATCTCTTTAAACAAGTTGATCAAAGTGCTTTAATAAAAAAAAAAAATCCATGTAAATAACTAAAAATCTAAATAGGTTAAAATCTGTGACACGTTAAATTAAAGTGACTTACGGTCTATTTCTGTTTCCGTCTATTTTTCTGTAATGAAGCCTGCAAACACACACACACACACACACACTACTCTCTAAATGTAGGCCATGAAGATATATTTAGCCTTGGAAGAGGTTGTTGTTCCTGACATGTAAAACCAGAAGTGATTCTCACATTAAAACAAGAAGAGACGTTACGATCGATCCGTGTTTAAAGAAAGATGAAACGTTGGTGTGAAAGCAGAGCTGCTGCAGAGAGTGGCTGTAATTTAAGAAACAGCTCGACTCAGACAGAACCTGTGGTCACATTTACTAAAATACACTGCTGTACTCTGTGTGTGTGTGTGTGAGAGAGATGCATGCTGCAGTGGGTGTGTCCTGTCGGGGTCCGCCTCTCTGCAGGCGGTTACCATAGATACACCACGTTGCCGACAGTGAGAGGATGAAGAGGGAAATGTGAGAGAAATAACACTGAAGAGAGAAACGAACGTCATACGTACGTGTGTGTGTGTGTGTGTGTGTGTGTCACTGAGAACTGACTGTGGTTTATTGATTGGTCATATAATCAATACGACACTGATTCATCCCGACTGTATATCACTTACCTGATATTGATCAGATGTTACTGATACTAAATGTAATTCAGTAAGAGCCGATCGATCCAAATACTCATATTAACATTATATTTCTGAATGTTACACAACATTTCAATTATTGATCTATTTTAACTGAGAGAACCTGATGCAGTACTTCAGGAAAGACACAAAAATCTGCAGTTTTGTTCTTAAATCAAACTTAAACTGTAATATCTGTATATATAATATCTATCTATCTATTATTATTATTATTATTATTATATTAGTACATTGATCATCAGCTCTCACACACGCTCAGATGGATCCTTGGAGGTCGTTTTGTGTGTTAAAGTGTGTAAAAGTGTGTTTGTGTCTTCACTGTCTACAAGAATGAAAACACAGAAAACGATGGAGACTTTAAAGAAAACTGATTCACACACGATAAATTCACTAACAACAGATATGATGTGTGTGTGTGGGACGGGCCAGCAGATACAAACACGCACATATTAATGAATCTGCAGTAAAAAGCACGGAGGACAGCTGACAGAGGAGAGATGGTGTGAATGTGGAGAGTGAAAGAGTGTGAACGTGGGAGGAAGACGAGAGAACCAGCTGACTCCAAACGGGATGTAAAGAACGCCTACGAGCCCGGAGAGAGGAAGACTGAGCGAGCGAGGTTACCGACTGAAACCGCCAGAGCATGGAGACAAAGATTAAATAAAAATACTCACCAGCCATCATGTTCACTTTATTCAATGAATATTCTGCTCAAGAGCCGATCAAAGATGAAATATTTCACTTACAATGACAGAATATAAAATACATTTATTAAAGTACTGTACGAAAGAAAGTACAAGGGATTTTACTATAATATATATAATTATAAGTATTTCTATTTCACAGTACTGTATATCTCTACTCCATCTCAGGTAAATATAGTATTTTTACTCCATCTCAGAGGTAAATATAGTATTTTTATCACAGGTAAATTTTTTTACTCCATCAGAGGTAAATATAGTATTTTTACTCCATCAGAGGTAAATATAGTATTTTTACTCCATCAGAGGTAAATATAGTATTTTTACTCCATCAGAGGTAAATATAGTATTTTTACTCCATGTCAGAGGTAAATATAGTATTTTTACTCCATGTCAGAGGTAAATATAGTATTTTTACTCCATCAGAGGTCAGGTAAATATAGTATTTTTACTGCATCAGAGGTAAATATAGTATTTTTACTCCATGTCAGAGGTAAATATAGTATTTTTACTCCATCAGAGGTAAATATAGTATTTTTCCTGCTCTCCGTTTGTCTGACAGCTTTAGTTTCTTTCCAGATGACAGTTGTTCATCCTTCCTGTCCAGTGAAAACCTGGTATCTCCAGATGTGTTGATGTTGAGTGTTTGTGATAAACTGAAGGATGAAGTCTTCCTTTATGTGTTGAGAAAATTCTCCTCCTTCTTCAGATAAATAAACTATTTAAAGCCTCCTTGGATCAGCTGCATCGTCACAAAGCTGAAAACAGGCTGTTTTTCTGACTTTTTACAGATATGTGGTTCTCACAGGACAAACATATGATGATCTTATAGACCATGATGCATTGCTGCAGATGAAACTAGCCAACAGTATATAAAGTCGATCAAATGAACCTGAAACATGAACAGCAGTAAAATGCAGCAAAGCGTCCACATTAATTAATGCAGCAGGAAGATTAAAACTATACATACATATACAGTACACACACACACACACACACACACACACACACTGTGTATGTAATGGAGTACTTTCAGAGTAGTATCAGAGTACTAAACTGTGTTTTCAGTCTCACATCAGCAGAAGAAACTAAATGAAGTGAGTTGAGATTTTTGTGGAGAGAAGTTGGAGCTTTTCCTGTTGTTTTTCAGGCTCCGACTGAAGCCTCTAATTTGAGTCTTTGTGTTTCCTCCCTCCCACCCTCTCTCTCTCTCTCTCTCTCTCTCTCTCTCTCTCTCTCTCTCTCTCTCTCTTCTCTCCTCCCACTCCTTTTCTCCAAATGTCTTGTTGAGAGCTGGTTGCTATGTGAACAGGTGCTAAAGAGCCTCTTATGTCTCTGCACACACACACACACACAGGACACGCATGTCCATATGATACACACAAACAACACACCATCTCCTGCACGGACACCGACAGGAAGCTGAAGCTCAGAGAGGTCGAGGATGAAGATAAAGATGAGGAGGAGGAGGAGGAAGGTAAAGAAGTGGGCAGCATCTTCTCTTCTTCTTCTTCTTCAGAGAATAAAAACTCCCACAGCGAGCGGCTCGTCTGCAGCGTTTAGAGAGAAGCAGCTCCGGGTTCAAACCTGCGACACCACCGATACACTGCAGGGTCGAGAGCACAAACTACATACCAATCCTACTTCTGCACCACCAGCTGCCTCACCGTCGTCTCAGTCTCAGATTTCTCTCCATGCTTTATTTTTCTCCATCAGTACAAACGAGTGTGTCCAAACATCGTCTTTTAAAAAAGCCGCATGGTGGTTTGATTTCTTTTGTCTCTTGCAGCTGCTCTGACATCTTGTCGCGGTTTTAAAATGGAAACACGGCGACACGTTCTACGTAGCAGCAGCACCAAACTCCAGAAAACTGATCTGATAATCGATTATAGACTTTACAGATCGATGAGGAATCAATCAATACAAACATGGAGATGCATCCTAGGATCAGTTATTTCCAACATGATTGATTTTCCTCTCTCGTCTCATCGTGTTTAAACAAAGACGTGTTTGACGTTTTGTCAAATAAAACTTCGATGTCGTCTTGTTTTATGATTCATAAAAAACAAGCTAGCACGAGTCGCTAACTGTCCACGTGTTCAGGGCTTCTTCCTGCTGCCTCTTAAGCTCCGCCCACAAACAAAGTCACAGTGTTTACAAACAAATACATGTTTATATGTTTACAAATGTTGATTAGATTCACATTACTGATCATCACGATTCACATGAGCTGTGACCTGCCTATGACCACGACGACACAAAGATGACATCATCACCACGACATCATGATTTTACTGATCTGATTGATCTGATTGGTTTTGTTCCAGCTGCTGAGGCTTGCCTGTGACGGCAGTTGAAATGTTATTTACATTCTGTTTCACAGCGTGACACACCTGAACACCTGCCTCAACACGCCTGTACCTGAGAGAGAGAGAGTGTGTGTGTGTGTGTGTGTGTGTGTGTGTGTGTGTGTGTGTGTGTGTGTGTGTGTGTGCGTGTGTGTGTGTGCGTGTGTGTGTGTGTGTGTGCGTGTGTGTGTGTGTGTGTGTGTGTGTGTGTGTGTGTGTGTGTGTGTGTGTGTGTGTGTGTGTGTGTGTGTGTGTGTGTGTGTGTGTGTGTGTGTGTGTGTGTGTGTGTGTGTGTCGTGTGTGTGTGTGTGTGTGTGCGTGTGTGTGTGTGTGTGTGTGTGCGTGTGTGTGTGCGTGTGTTATGCGTGTGTGTGTGCGTGTGTGTGTATGTGTGTGTGTGTATAAGAAGTTTTGGCAGGTTTGTTCTTCTTTTATGAAACTGCCAGGAAACTTATCTTCTTTCAGTTTTACCTGTGAGGCAGCTGTTTACACACACACACACACACACACACACACTGTGATAATATTATGGGCTGGGACACAGATGTCTCCCGTAGCGACCGCTGGCTGATTGTTGGTGTTTTTCCAAAGCTTTATAAATCCTCCGTACAGCTGCTGGTGAGACTGTGTGTGTGTGTGTGTGTGTGTTTCAATCTGTTTACTGATTAATCACTTTATCTTGATCTTTAAACTCTTCAAAATGATCTGATAGCTGAGATTAGTTAGAAGCTATTTCTTTTGTTTGTTTGAATTCATAGGATTGATTGATTGACTGATTGTTTGATTTGAATAGTCTCATTTGTTTTGCATCTTGTCAAAATAAAACTTTGTTCTACGTAAATTCTGAGACAATCAAGTCAGCTTACAAAATAAAAGCTGAAGTTTTAATGGAAATGTTTCACAGGATGTGACGTTGCTGATGAAGGGCAGCACACACACACACGCACGCACACATTACACACACACCTCTCATTGGCCAGAATTTCAAAATAAACACTTTTTAAAAAAGCAGGAAATCTGAGGCGTGAGAGTGACGACGACATCTTGAATTGAATAAACTAAATATATAAACCATTATTTGTTTATTTCTTCCATTTCAAATGTTTAAACTTTATGTATGATGGAAGTTTATTTTAAATAATTACAGAAACAGTTCATTGATCATCAAAATAGCTTTTGATTCATTCAGTGTTGATTAATCAAGATATTTATTGATTAACAGAGTTTTTCTCTCCTTTCACTTCCCTCATCAGTCTAACTCAAATTTAAAACAACGAATCAATAAATTTCACCAGTTCTTGTTGGATTTGTGGCTGAAAACACGATCGTGTGTTTGTAAAGTAAAATTTGCTGCCTGCTCGTCTGCTGCTGATGAAAAATCTTCACAGTTTCAGATTTTCGCGTCAGTGAAGAAGTTGAATCAAAGTGTGTGGTGTTAAAGCATTGTGTGTGTGTGTGTGACTTGAGCAGGTAAAACCAGACAGGTGAGAACAGACGAGGAACGTTAGGACAAACGTGGAGGATCCATCGAGCAGCCCGCCTGATGGCGTGCTGTGGGCGTGACGCAGACGCTCGCTGCTAAAATAAAAGCTGGATGTGGGTCACACCGACCGAAGAGGATCAACAGGCTCAGGCTCTGCAGTAATTAAATATGAAGCACGGTGTAATTTTCAGGCTGCCGAGACAAAAACACATCAGATCAGGCCGACGTGGACTCACAGTCGGAGTCTCAAACCTCTTCACTCTTTATTAAGCAGCTCACACGCTGCCTCGACTGAAAAGCAAGCAAAATATTCTGATAAATGATCAGTTATTTCCACCAAATACTTTTGCTCTGATGTTTTTCTGACTCCTGATCTTTGAAAAAACGGGGCTAAAAGAAAAGCAAAGAGACGACGTGGATTTAAGTGTAAGTATCTTCTTCAGGATCTGTTTCAGCGGGTGATCACTGCCGCTGCCTCCGTCCAGAGAAACTTCACTTCTGAGTCTTATTGGTGCTTCAGACAGTTTCATTCATGTGTTCACTGAATGAAGGGACGAGTCCTTCTTCGTCTCTGCAGGAGGCGACTATGAAGGACTCATCCTCGAAATGCTACATTAGCTTCATGTGCTGTTAGCTGACCAGAGATTATTGGCCATATATTGATAGTTCATTATCATCGTCCTCCATTATGTAATAAAAATCAAACTTGTGCACTCTTAAAGGAGTTTGACCTTTTTTAAGCTGTGATCAGTGAATCTGTGAACAAACGTGTGTGTGAACGTCTTCCCTCCATCGGGGTTAAACTCTGCGTTAATCTGCAAACAGAAAACTAATCTGCAGTGTGTGAACAGAGAGCCGTTTGTGTCCCGTAAGAAACAAACACTCAGCTAATCACCGACCTTTGGACCGCAGCGTCACGCCATCACAAACAGGAAGCTTCACATACGTCTGAATTCTTCCTGTAGCAGGGTCACAGATCATCCACTGTTCAACTGATAAAACGTCCTGAATCATCCAAAATAATGTTTATTTTTTACTCTGCTGCCAATGCTCTGCTTTTGTCCCCTCTGGGCCACCGTAAGAGTTATGTTTAATCAGAAAACAGTCGAAATGAAGCCTGAAGAAAATCTGACTCATTGAAAGACTTTAAATCTAATGATGAGATTATAATAAATTACTGTTTTTACTTTTGTGATCAAATCTTTAAAGTGTTTTTCTGTCAGAGGGAGAAAGGCAGTAAAAGCAGCACAAGATTCAGCGATGTGATTTGCCAATAAAACTTTACATTTGGAAGAAAAGATTGTTTTATTTCTAATCTATTCTGAAAATGTCCATCAGCACAGAGTTAATATATTATTGGAGATCAAACGTGTCTGAAACAACGCAGCAGGCATGAAGAAAACCTCAGAAAAGGTGTTTGTTTGCAGACGTAAAGAGGAGATAAAGCTGAGAGCATCCTGAGGAGATCATCGTCCACGTTTCTCCGCTCAGTCCGAACACGGCGGCTGCAGTTTGTTTCTCAAACACGACAGTCAGTTCAGATCCATAACTTATCGGCTTTGACTCAATCTGTGAAAAACTCAAAGTCTCAGCAGCTCAATGACGACAGCAGCTTCTCATATTCTCACTTCATTCAGGCCGACATGTTTGAGTCTTTACGTTTGTCTGATTATCACAAAAACAAGCAAAGTTCAACAAAGTTCAAACGACCGATCGACTGAATTCAAACCCGACCAGTCAGTCCGGTTTGAATTCTTCTCTCTTTCTACCCGACCGGCTTCTGAGGTGTTCAACGCCTCACAGCAGAGATGTTTCACATGTTCGCTTTTCTCTGAAGCCCCGAGAGGACGTGCTGACCAATCAGAGCGCTTCAAAGTGACGGACAGACTTACAAATACCAGAGAACAAACCAGCACAGGGTGAAGGTAAAAACAGGACTTAAACATTCAGAGGATTCACTGATCTGATCATCTAAAGTATTTTGAACATTTAAGGAGCCAGAGACTCGAGAATTTCATTGCCAGTGACTGCTCCATGTGATTGTTGTGCACACCTTTGTTGGACCTCAGGAACCTTTAGAGGAACTCAGAGCTTTTCCTCCACAGGGACCAGGGTCTAAATGAAGTTCAGGGACATTGTTTTACCCCCCAAAAAGTTCCTGCTGCTCGGGGGATCGTACTTTTCAAAAGTACAGGAACTTTGGCTGAACATTTCTGATTGGTGGAGTATTACCAGCATTTTATTTTGAAAAGCCTGCATCCTCAAACAAATTGTATTTACGATTACACGGAGCATAAGACGGAGCGACCAAGTCCAGGCCTTACTGAGTATTTATGCTGAGGAGGAAATCCAGCGCAGCAGAAATGACGTGTAAAAACAGCCGTCGCTTTCTCAAACGTCAGCGGACTAATCTGCCTGATCTTCACAGGGTCTTTAGACCACGGTGGAGAACGCAGACAACAACGGGCTGCAGGAAGCTTTTTAGTTCAGGAAGAAGATTCATGGGAATAAAAGTTCAGGTCTCGCAGCTTTTCTTAGTTTTGTATCTCAGTGAAATCGATCTTTGGGTTTTGGCCTGTTTGTGGAACAAAATGAAAATCTGAAGGAGCCAAACAGGACGAACAAGAAGAAAATCATTAAATGAATCTGCATATTGGTAAAAAAGTGCCTATAATATAGATTTTTATTAAACAGTGTGTTGGTGTCACTGAATCTGCAGCTCCTCTCGACTTCACGGAGCTTTTTCATTTCAGCTCGTCGTTTAATTTAATTTCACAATAAAAGCTGTGAAAAGCCACAGAACTCGACCTGCTGAGCATCAAACAGACTCAGAGAGCAGCTGGTGAACAAAGTGGAGCTTTTAGCAGCTAAAGAGGCAGAGATTTCCCTCAGGAGGTGGAGGAGACCAAACACAGAGCTCAAAGAGAGAACTCACGTTCATCAGGAGACACAAACACAAATAAATGAACATAAGATGATGTGTTCAAGAGTGGACAAAAAAATCAGACACTGCAGCTCTAAGCAGCGACAACAGAGAGGCTCTTATTGAACATTTTCTCTCTTCTTGCACTAAAACAGTAAAAAAAACATTCAGGTGGAGTCTGTTTCTGTGGCTGGATTAAATCTTTGGTGGGATTATTGTCAGAGAAGCGAAGGTTTCATATATTTGGGAACAAACCGACAGCTTCTCAGTGAAAATAAAACTCATCACTTCACTGTGCTGAAGCTCCGCAGAGACAAACTGTTGACTGAATATTAACAGAGATCAGTTGCATAACGCTAATGTGCAGCGTCCCAAACCACACACACACACACACACACACACACAACGAGCTGATAATAAAGCATCCTTTGTGAGAGTTTAACAAGATGCAAGTGCTGGATTATTCATGAATGTGACGAGTGCAGATAAAAGTCCTCATTACTTAATAAATGTGTGTTTCAGTGTCTCTGCAGAGTTTCAGGATATTCCTCCGACATTGTGCAAACTAAATCTGAACGTCCACGAGGTTTTTTTCTTTCTTTCTTTCTTTCTTTCTTTTTCGTCCTGCAGCCGTCTCTGTTCTCCATCTTCACATCTCTGCAGGACGAAGGAGCTGAAAATAATCTAGAAACACCTCCATCGATCGCACAGTTACACAACAGAGAGGAAAACCTGAGAGATGAAGCTGCTGCAGACACAGACAAAAAAAACACATTTATACCTGAGAAACAGACTGTCCGTGAAATCATCTATGGAGGCCACGTCGTGTCGATGTTTGTAGATCATTAATCTATTTGTCACCGAATGTACCTTTAAACCAGGTAACAGCAGATAGTCGACGTCCTGACGCGTATATATTTACATTATAATCAACATTATGTCATCAGTTATCAGCCTCACAGGTGAGAAACTTTACCTGGATGTTCATTGACATAAGGTGGCAAAAATATGATAAAAATATTTATTATAGGATTTTAAAACTAGAATCCCCTTTTTATTTTTTTATAGTTAAATAATAATAAAATAATAATTTTAAAAATGTTTAGTTATTTATTTTTTCTAAAATGCCTTAAAATGTCTTATGATCATATATTATTTTTATGTATTTAAATGGATTTTTTAAATGGATTTTTCATTTGAAGCTATTTAAATCTCAGAATTATTTAAATACTTGTACTTTATCCAAATGCTTTTATTGGTATTTTCCTAAAATGTTTCAATCTAAAAAAAGTATAACAGCACTTTAATATTTCTACATTTTGGTGGTGCTGAAAAATATTTTAATGCTTTTTATAATAATTTAAATATTTTACTGTTTTTAAAAAATCTTGTTGATCTGTCTGTCCAAATGAAACGTGGACACAAACACACAAACATGCCAACACACCCCGCAGCCTCTAACAATCACTGCTGCACACACACACACACACACACACACACACACACAGACATTCCTGCAGAAACACATACGTACACGCATGCATGCACACACCCACTTCAGCTGTAATAAGCAGGCTGCGTTTCTGAAAGAGGACGGCAGCGATTATGTAACCACACACACACACACACACACACACTGCAGGAACAGTCTGTATGAACTATAAACTGAAAATCCTGCTGCAGAAAAAAAAACCCTGAATCTGAGCTGGTTTCTGCTCTGAATCTGGACCTGGATCTGGACGAACCCGTCGAGGTTTTTCTGGACTCGAGCCGAGACGCCGAATCCCAAAATGTCAAACTCAATTAGCTGCCTTCACTTCTCCTGCAGCAGCTGCTGTTTCTTTAGCAGACAGGAGGTTTGCACGCGACGAGACTCCAGCCTGAACACGAAACCTGACAACACCGATTTCATTATCACTTATCGATTATCAGTTATTTATTATCACTTCTCATCAGTCTCCATCGTTATTATTCCATCGTTTGTTTGATCGATAAAATAAAAGCCTGTGAGCTGACGTTTTTAAACGTCATGAGTTTTTGGTTTTCTTGCTTAAAAAAAAAGATTTAATCGATTAATTTCCTATCTATCGACTGTTCGATTGATCCATTCAGCTTTAACAGAACAGCTGCAACATTAAATATTCACACAGTCACTGTTTTTGTGATTTTACAGTAAAAACATCAGATCAGTCTGAGATCTGAAGGCGAGAATCTTCAGCCGCCTCACCGTTCGATTATCGATCGATCGTCTCAGTCTCAGATTTCTCTCCATGGTTTATTTTTCTCCATCAGTACAAACGAGTGTGTCCAAACATCGTCTTTTAAAAAAGCCGCGCGTGGTTTGATTTCTTTTGTCTCTTGCAGCTGCTCTGACATCTTGTCGCGGTTTTAAAATGGAAACACGGCGACACGTTCTACGTAGCAGTAGCAGCACCAAACTCCAGAAAACTGATCTGATAATCGATTATAGGCTTTACTGATCGATGAGGAATCAATCAACAAAACATGGAGATGCATCCTAGGATCAGTTATTTCCAACATGATTGATTTTCCTCTCTCGTCTCATTGTGTTTAAACAAAGACGTGTTTGACGTTTTGTCAAATAAAACTTCGATGTCGTCTTGTTTTATGAATCATAAAAAACAAGCTAGCACGAGTCGCTAACTGTCCACGTGTTCAGGGCTTCTTCCTGCTGCCTCTTAAGCTCCGCCCACAAACAAAGTCACAGTGTTTACAAACAGAAAAGACGTTTATTGGTCGATTATAGACTTTACTGATCGATGAGGAATCATTTAACAAAACATGGAGAAGCATCGTATGATCGATTATTTCCTTTCGATTATTTATCAGTTGTGTTTTCACCTTGTTTCGTTGTGAAAGTGAAATCGCAGCTCGATATGACCTTTGAGGAGGCGTGGCCTCGTCCTACCTGTGCAGTGTCCGTGACGTTTTCCCGCCACGCTGTCCAGCACGGCGAGCGTCAGGTTGTCGGGCGTGTCGGGAGGAAGAGGCGTCCCCCCCCCTCCTCCTCCGCTGCTGGTCTCGGTGATCAGGCTGGCCTCGGAGCTCTGCTCGTCGCTGGACAGAGACGGGCTGCGGACGTCTCCTCCTCCAGAACCAGAACCAGATCCTGATCCAGATCCGGAGCCGTTGGCGCTGCCGGGCGCCGTGAACAGACCGGGCCCGGTGGCTGCGGGCCAGGAGGGGGGGTCCTCACTGTCAGGGCTGCAGGGGAGATCAAACATGAACGATCTGCAGTCAAATCGATCGATTAATCAACTAATTGATCGACAGAAAAATGATTGATGACTGTTAATCAATAGTTATCCATCTTTAACGACTCGTTCCTGTCTCGATAAGTTTGGACTGACCAGCCGATTAATCCTGACAATAACGATCATTCTTATTGATCGATTATTTGTAAACAGTGGTGGGGTAGCTCACAGCTCCTGGTTAATGATTGGCTCCTCGTTCTGTGGTGCATTGTGGGAAATGTAGGTTTTTAAGAGTTGTTCCGCACAGATCTGGACCTTCAGAGACGTCACGTGACGGTAAATCAGATTATTGATCGATGAAAAACTAAAACCAGCAGGTCGGATTTAAAAGCTGTTTAAAGGTTTAAATCAAATTTTAAATCTGAACAAACATCTGAAGTCAAATAAAAGACCCCCCCCCTTTGATACAGCTATCCAGACCTGGTCCAGCTCAGGCCGGGGGGCCACAGGTGTGCCCCTGCAGGTTGATGTGGTCTCACCTGAACACCTCCCGCGCCTGGCCGCTCTCAGGTGAGGTCTCCCTGAAGAAAGGTACGACCCGGGACAGGCTGGCCCTCCTGCGGGACGCCCCGGTCCCCCCGCCGGCCTTGTCCGCCACCCCTCCGACGAGGCCTCCGGCCCGGGTCAGAGCCGTGGTCTGCTTCTTCAGGAACTTCTCCAGAGGCTTCATCCCCGCCGGCATGGTGCGCTGCGGGGGGGCAGGTACGGTGGTGGAGGGGGGCAGAGGATGCTGATGCAGAGACGGAGGTGTGTGTGTGTGTGTGTGTGAGGGGGGCTCCTACATCATACAGCCCCTGCAGGTGGGGGGCAGGCAGGTGTGAGCTCCGGACGCTGCTCTGGATCCTGGTCCGGTTTTAACCCATCTGTGGAGGTGGGGGCAGCAGTGATGGAGGTGGGGGCTCTCCGGATCAGACCTCCGGTCCGCAGCGCTCCTCCCTCCTGCCGCCGCCTCGCGCGCTCCGCAGCCGCTGCGGAAACAGCGCGAGCGCCGAGCTCCGGACCGGAAAAACCGCCGAGGATCCGACAGACCGGGACCCGCAGAGACCCGCAGAGACCCGCACAGAGCTGCTGCTGTCCGGCCCGAGCCTGCTCCGTGAGGCGAGCCGGAACACCGCGTCCGTGGGGGGGTTTCTCCGACAGATGATCGTGGACGTCCTCCTCACACACCTGGAGGACGGTGCGTTCAGGGCTGTAGGATTTCTGAGTTTCTATCAGACACTGCAGAGGCTCCTGAGCAGCGCCTCCCCCCCCCCCCTCTCTCTCTCCCTCTCTCTCTCTCTCTCTCTCTCTCTCTCTCAGTCTCTCTCTCTCTCTCTCTCTCTGCCCTCTCTCTCCCTCTCCCCCCCAGTCTCTCTCTCTCTCTCTCTCAGTCTCTCTCTCTCCTCTCTCTCTCTCTCTCTCTCTCTCAGTCTCTCCCTCTCTCCAGTCTCTCTCTCTCTCTCTCTCTCTCTCTCTCTCTCTCTCTCTCTCAGTCTCTCTCTCTCTCTCTCAGTCTCTCTCTCTCTCAGTCTCTCTCTCTCTCCCTCCTCCCTCTCCTCTCTCTCTCTCTCTCTCTCTCTCTCTCTCTCAGTCTCCCTCCCTCTCTCCCCCCCCTCCTCTCTCTCTCTCTCTCTCTCTCAGTCTCCCTCTCTCCCCCCCTCTCTCTCTCTCTCTCTCTCTCTCTCTCTCTCAGTCTCTCTCTCTCTCTCTCTCTCTCTCTCTCTCTCTCTCAGTCTCTCTCTCTCTCTCTCTCTCTCTCTCTCAGTCTCTCTCTCTCTCTCTCTCTCTCTCTCTCTCTCCAGTCTCTCTCTCTCTCTCTCTCTCTCTCTCTCTCTCTCTCAGTCTCTCTCTCTCTCTCTCTCTCTCTCTCTCTCTCTCTCTCAGTCTCTCTCTCTCTCTCTCTCTCTCTCTCTCTCTCTCTCTCTCTCTGTCTCTCTCTCTCTCTCTCTCTCTCTCTCTCTCTCTCAGTCTCTCTCTCTCTCTCTCCCTCTCTCTCTCTGTCTCTCTCTCTCTCTCTCTCTCTCTCTCTCAGTCTCTCTCTCTCTCTCTCTCCCTCTCTCTCTCTGTCTCTCTCTCTCTCTCTCTCTCTCTCTCTCTCTCTCTCTCCCAGCTCTCTCTCTCTCTCTCTCTCTCTCTCTCCTCTCTCTAGTCTCTCTCTCTCTCTCTCTCTCAGTCTCTCTCTCAGCTCTCTCTCTCTCTCTCTCGCATGCGTGAGGTGAGGGTGAGTAAGTGATTGTGATTTCTATCTTTTTTCTTCTCTATTTGTTTTTTTTGTATGTGATCTACTTGGTGTTTTGTTTTGATTGTTTTTTCTCAGGGTTGTTTTTTCGGGGTCGGGGTGGTGGTGGTGGGGGTCAGTCGGGCGTTATGCCCGTTGTCAGCAGTCAGGAGGAGCTGGAGAAGCTCACTCGTTGGCCGACATGCGGTGAAAGTTTTACCGCAGGCCGGCTGTTCAGTGGAGGAGGTCGGCTCTGCTGTAGGAGAGGTGGTGGGGTTTGAGAGCGTCAAGTCGGCGTCTCGTATGAACAGTGCAGTGCTGTGGTGATTTTTCTGGATGAAGTGGTGAAAGTGGAGCGGGTGGTCGAGGCTGGCATCGTCCTCAGGGACACGTTCACTCCGGTGTATCCGCTCGTTAACCCGTCAAAGAAGATCACCGTTTCAAACGCCCCGCCATTCATTAAAAACGATGATCTGTCCAAAGCTCTGTCCAGGTACGGACAAATAGTGTTCCCCCATAAAAATGGTGCTGTTGGGATGTAAATCTCCCAAACTGAAGCATGTGGTCTGTCACAGAAGACAACTTTACATGATCATCTCAAAGACGCTGACAGTCACCTCAACCTGACTCTCAACTTTAAGGTTGATGGTTTCAACTACATTGTCTTTGTCACCTTCTGAAACCATGAAATGTTTTGGTTGTGGGGCCGAGGGGCATCTCATCCGAGCTTGCCCCGAGGCCACGAGGGAAAACGCCGGCTCCCAGGCGGGCTCGGGAGGGCCGGTGGAAAGCGCCGGCTCCTCGGGGCGGCCGGTGGAGGACGCCAGCTCTCTCGGGCTCTGGGAGGGCCTCGGTGGAGGGACGCCTGGCCTCGGGCGCCAGGAGGGCCGGCGGCTGGAGGACGCTGCCCCTCGGCTCAAGGGCGGCCGGTGGAGGACGCTGCCCTCGGGCTCGGGAGGGCAGGTGGAGTGGACGCCGGTTCCCTCGGGCTCGAAGCTATGATTGCGAACGAACATTGTAACAGTTTAATGGAAAAGACAATAGATGGGGGTGAAACAGAAAACATGGTGAGCAAGTAACAATGATAACATGGAGGATGATGTATCAATGGAAAATGTGTTTAATGAACAGTGTCTCAGCATAAACACCAGTAAAAGAAAGAAATCAGCTGATAAAGGGCAGGGGGGAGGTAGAAACCAGGAAGACTCTGCAGAGCCTCTTCTGATGAGGAAGAGGAGGCTGAGCTGAATGTTTCTGTTTCTCAGCTTCTCAAGAAGAAAGAATCACCTCCTATTCTGTAGAGAAGATCAGGAGGTTTTTAGCAGAGACTAAAGGTCAAAGGGCGGTGAAGACTGAGCAGTTCTTCCCTGATCTAAATGGTTTCATCAGGGTCTCTGTGAATCGACTCAGAAAAGAGGATGTGTTCAGTGATCAGGAGATTTACAGACTCAGGAAGCTGGTGACTAAGGCCAGTGCTGAGCTGCACTGATTGAAGATGATGATTAAGTTCATGAATATGTACATCTTATTCTTTGTCACTGTTTGTGCTGAGTGTATCTTTGCCATGGTGAACATTAATATTGGGACCATTAATATAAACGGTGCACGCTCTGATGCAAAGAGAGCTTCTCTGTTTAAATTGTGTGAGCTAAAGAAGCTGGATGTGCTGTTTGTCCAAGAGACTCACAGTGACAGCAGTAACAACGAGAGGGACTGGAGGAGGGAGTGGCCAGGGCAGGTTTTCCTCAGTCACAAACAGTCCAACAGCGCTGGGGTGGGAATCCTCTTTCTCCAGAGCTTTCAGTCCTCAGTCTGTGGAGCTGCACCACGTCCTGCCTGGTCATGCTCTCATGGTCAAAGCACTGTATGAAAAAGGTGAAACTGGTCTTTCTGTGTGTTTATGCTCCTGTGCTAAGCACAAACAGAATGGTTTTTTTAAATGTATTATGTGATGCAATTGGTGGTGTCTCTGATGAGTATTTATTCCTGGGGGGTGATTTTAACTGCACTGCTGATGCGGCACTGGACAGAAATCACCTGGAGCCTCCATCCTGCTTCGTCTGCTCGGCTCAGGTGTCTCATCGAAACATACGATTTGAAGGACGTGAGGAGGGGTGTTAATGGCAGGAGTAGACAGTACACCTGGTCTCACTGCAGGGACAACACAATGTCTCTGGCCAAACTTGATCGTTTTTATTGTTACAGACATCATTTTAGTGTTTTTAAAAGCTGCCGTATCGTCCCAGGTGGGTGTGTCAGATCACTTCCTTGGTTCAGTGCAGCTTTTTTATTCAAAATGTGAAGACATCCAGTGCTTACTGGCATTTTAACACAGCTCTTTTAGAAGACTGTTCTTTTAGAGAAGGCTTTTAGGTTTTTATGGCTTTCACACAGAGAGAAGAAGGCCAAGTTCACATCATTACAAAAGTGGTGGGACTATTGGAAAAACCATCACAAAGCAATTTTGTCAACAGTATAGTCGCAATGTCACCAAGCAAATTACCAGATCCATTCAGGACTTGGAGATTGAGGTTCAGCACTTACTGAGCTGTACAGGAGATCAAGGGCACATTGTTGAAGCCCTTAAAAGTAAAAAGGCTGCTATAGCCAACCTGTTAGGGCGTCACAGCACAGGGAGCCTTAGTTCGGTCACGTTTTATGAACGCCTCCATGTTGGACTCCCCTTCCAAGTTTTTTTTCAGCCTGGAGAGAAGGAACGGCCAGAGGAAGGTCATCCACTGTCTGCGATCGGCCAATGGGTCTTCGCTCACTGAAACCACCGAGATCCGGAGGTATGCCACAGGATTTTATAGAGACCTTTTTAAAACAGAGTTAGTGGAGGATCCAGAGCTGGATTCAACTTTTCTGTCTGGCTTACCTCAAGTTGGGGACTCATCTGGTTCTATGTTGGCAGCCAGACCTAACTCTGGATGAGCTACATGTGGCCCTCACGAGCCTGGCTAATGGTAAGGCTCCAGGCATCGATGGGATCCCGGTCGATTTTTATAAGGCCTTCTGGATGGTGGTGGGTGAGGACATGCTGGAGGTCTTCCAAGAGAGTTTCCGGAGTGGTTTTTTACCTCTGAGCTGTAGGAGGGCTGTAATCACTCTGCTCCCAAAGAAGGGAGACCTCCAGGATCCTGAAGAACTGGAGACCGGTCTCTTTGCTTTGCATGGGGACTACAAGGTCCTGTCGAAGGCTCTAGGCGTTGAGACTCAGAGAAGCGATGGCTGAGGTGGTTCATGTTGACCAGACTTACTGTGTGCCCGGCAGGTTAATTAGTGATAACATTCACTTAATTCGGCAGGTTTTGGACGTCTCTGGCTCTTTGGGCATTGGGACTGGTCTTATTTCAATAGACCAGGAAAAGGCTTTTGACCGGGTTGAACACCAGTACATGTGGAAGACGCTTGCTGCGTTTGGGTTCAGCCCAGGTTTCATTTATTGCTAGGATCCAGGTTTTGTACCGTGACGTTGCGAGTATACTGAAAATTAATGGTGGTCTGGCTGCGCCTTTTATTGTTCAAAGAGGAGTGCGGCAGGGATGCTCATTGTCAGGGCATGCTGTATTCTTTAGCCATTGAGCCCCTGCTGCATAAGTTAAGAAAGGAACTGTTAGGTGTGTGTTTTCCTGGGTGTCCTGCAGCTGTGAAACTGTCAGCCTATGCTGATGATGTTTTGGTGGTTTTAAATACGCAGACGGACATAAAGGTTCTGGAGGAAAATGTAGAGCTATTCAATAGATTATCATCATCCAAGGTCAACTGGAACAAGAGTGAAGCGTTTGTAACCAAGAAAGACTCTCTGAATGGGCTGGTTTTACCTGGAGGGCTGAGTTGGAAGATGGGGGGGTTGAAGTACCTCGGGGTGTTCTTTAGGCGATGAACAGTGTTTAAAGAAAAACTGGGAGGGGGTTTTAGAGTCCATTGAGGGCAGACTGAGGAGGTGGAGGTGGTTGGTGCCATGCATGTCTTTTAGAGGTAGGACCCTTGTTATTAATAATCTAGCGTCCTCCTCTTTATGGCATAGGCTGGCGGTGGTGGACCCCCCTCTAATCTGCTCTCACGGGTCCAGGCTATTTTAGTGAACTTCTTTTGGGACAGACTCCACTGGCTCCCACAGGCGGTGCTGTTTCTCCCTAAAGGAGGAGGGAGGACAGGGGCTGGTTCATCCTGGCCAGCAGAGGTGCGGCTTTCCGGCTGCAGTTTATTCAGAGGCTGCTGTACGGACCACAGGATCTGGTGTGGAGACCTCTGGCTCCAGCTGACCCTGCGGAGTGTTGGAGGCCTAGGATTTACAGCAATCTGTGTTCTTAATGGATTTTAAAGCAGGTGAATTTACTTTCCCTTCCTGTGTTTTACCGTGGATTGTTCAGCGTGTGGAAGCTGCTGTGGAGACAGAGGGTTCGGCATGAATCCTTGTTTTGGCTGCTGCAGGAACCAATGGCTCACGGAGACCTCATGAGTGCCCCCTCCTGGGTAGGGGCAGCAGTCGCGAAGGACCTTAGGACTGCAGGGATTTCTACTCTCGAGGCCTTGATGGAGCACGCTGGGCCGGACCTACAGGAGACAGCGAGGTTGGCAGCTGGTCTGGGGTGGAGATCGCAGAGGAGCGTCGGTCGACTGCTGGATCACTGGAGAGCCTGTCTGACGGGACAGGAGCGTCGCATGCTGGGAGAGTACAGCCGTGGTCAAACTGCCCACTGTTCTGACGACCCTTTTCCCTCCCTCATCATCTGCCCCAGCTCAAACCAACAGGGTGAGGTGAACCTGAAGGAGGCCAAGGGCAAAGTACTGTCTGTTCTGATGGTGAGGTGTCTGAACAGACAGAAGCTGCAGCACAGGTCCCTACTACCTTGGAGAGCTCACCTGTCCCTTGGGTGAGGAGGTCCGGCCTGAATGGAGGAGTCTCTTACAAACCTCCGCTCTCTAAGAGGGTGGCAGACCTCCAGTGGAGACTCCTGCATGGGATTTTAGCTGTGAACGCTTTTATATCTGTCCTGAACCCTGCTGCTCCAAACACCTGTCCTTTTTGTGAGGCAGTAGAAACTGTTTTTCACTGTTTCACAGAGTGTCATCGTCTTATTCCTCTCTTCTGCATGTTGGACTGTTTGTTCAGGAAGGCAGGAGAGGTTTTTTCTCATCAGAACCTTCATTCTTGGTTTTAAGTACAACAAGACTCAAAAAGACAAATGCCAGATGATGAACTTTATTCTGGGTCAATCAAAGATGGCGGTGTACGTGTGAGCAGGAAGAGGAAGGTGGAGGACAGTGTGGACTCTGACATCGTTCTGCTGCTGAGCAGAATGATTAAAGCGAGGGTTCTGATTGACTTTAAATATTACAGAGAAATGAAAGATCTAGAGCGTTTTACACTGACATGGACTCACGGTGGTGTGCTGTGCTCCGTCCAGGAGAACGAACTTTTGTTCTCAGATCAGCTGGTCTGATCTTTTAGCTTATTTTTTATTCCACTATTACTGAATGTGAACTGATATAATTTACACTGACTTAATAAAGTTGTGTTGAAAAATAAAAAAAAAATCTCTCTCTCTCTCTCTCTCTCCTCTCTCTCTCTCTCTCTCTCTCTCTCTCTCTCTCTCTCCCTCTCTCTCTCTCTCTCTCTCTCTCTCTCTCTCTCTCTCTCTCTCTCTCTCTCTCAGCTCTCTCTCTCTCTCTCTCTCTCTCTCTCTCTCTCTCTCCCTCCCCCTCTCCTCTCCCCTCTCTCTCTCTCTCCTCCCTCTCTTCCCTCCCCCCTCCCTCTCATCTGCTGCAGCTGCGCGCCTCCCGACACACTGACGGAGGGCGCGCGCAGCTGAGGCACGTTCACTTCTAGTGCTGTAAAATTAATGGAAACGAAAAAATCCCTGACAACGGAGCAGGAGTAACTGTACTCAGTAACTATACTCAGTAACTATACTCTGTAATAATACTCAGTAACTATACTCAGTAACTATACTCTGTAATAATACTCAGTAATAATAGTCTGTAATTATACTCAGTAACTATACTCTGTAATTATACTCAGTAACTATACTCAGTAACTATACTCTGTAATAATACTCAGTAATAATAGTCTGTAATTATACTCAGTAACTATACTCTGTAATAATACTCAGCTATGATAAACAATACTCAACATGTTGAAGTAGCTGCAGCTTTCACACCTGAGATTCAGCTTCACCTGCACAAACTCTCCGAGCGACGACAAACAAGTTAAAAAGTTTTTTTTTCTGCCCGTCGTATTTTTAAAGACGTTTTGAAATTCGGGGACGTTTTTCTTATTGAGGACATTTCGTCTGTTTCAGTGTCACAATCAGGTCAAAGTTCAGTGTGTGTGTGTGTGTGTGTGTGTGTGTGTGTGTGTCAAAACCAACATGTGAAGTCACATTATTGATCTGTGTGTACCTGATCAGTATGTGTGTGTGTGGTAATCTGATCACGTCATCAGTTTCATAACCACAACAATCATCTGAACAGCAAACAGTAACTTGACACACAAACATCTTCCTCCTTCACACACACACACACACACACACTGACCCTCCCATGTAAGGCAATGCGTGGTCGACTCTCCTGGAGGAGCAGTTTGCAATATGTCAGTGTAAACAGACACCAACTCCATCACACAAAAACAGGGAGGCCTCATCTCTCCTAACAACACACATCTGATCTTAAGGAGTCACGATGTGGGGACCTGCGTTTTTGTCCCCCAAAGGCATTGGGGTCCCCACAATGTATGTAAACATGTCTTCCTTACAACATGACTGATACACACACACTGACAGCAGATAATTGATCATAAATCAATAACTAACATGCTACAAGCTGATATCACAGAGAGTACAGAGGAGTGGTAGTAGTTGTACTTTTATTCTGATACTGTTAATATTTAAATACTGTCCCACAAATTCAGACAAATTAAAAAATACATTTAAAATGAGTCACTACAAATTCTGATTACTATTCTTATTATTCTATATTATTCTGATTATTAACCCTACTGTTATCAGTCTTAACAAATCCATGAAAAATATTTTTAATAATATAAAAATATTGTTTTTCAGTGTGAAACTTCTTCCTGTTTGCCTTAATTGCTTTTATCATTATCATTGTTCAATACAAATCCTTTGGCTTCAATCATACACATCATTTTGGCTTCATTTGAAGTGACCCTGAACAGAAGAAATGTGTCGAGAAACTTTAAAATGAAAAGGAAACAATAAATGTTTTTTATAGTAAGAGTTTTTCCCATTATACATTAAAAATGAGTTTGAATGTGTATTTTTAAGAAAACGTTGTGCTTTATTCTAATAGCAACGTGATCTAAGAGAGGCTCATTACACCATCACATTAAATACACACAAGTTTATCATATATATTTTTGGGGTTTCTGACAACTTTTGGATGATTAAATATGCACAATGAACATTACTGTTGTCTCCAACTAATGAACATAACAGGAGAGTTAATACGAAATATTATAAACAAACATAACATGAAGTATTATTAAAAGTTGAAGTACCTGAAGTATAAAAAGTCAGAAAAACAGCCTGTTTTCAGCTTTGTGACGATGCAGCTGATCCAAGGAGGCTTTAAATAGTTTATTTATCTGAAGAAGGAGGAGAATTTTCTCAACACATAAAGGAAGACTTCATCCTTCAGTTTATCACAAACACTCACAGAAAATTCAAACTTCAGGACAGTATTCGAGTAAAGGTACTGAATCGAGTGTCACCGAGCAACGAAACAACAACAACACTGTGTTACATAATACACTCTGTGTGTGTGTGTGTGTGTGTGTGTGTTCATGTCTGGATTCAAACAGTATGTTCATGTTCAACGCATCGCTGAACATGTGTGTGTGTGTGACATCAGCCGAATGACAGAATGGGAGCTCGCTTCTGCACGCGCTCAGTAGCCCGCTCTGCTGTGTCTCAAGTGACACAGACAGACACATGACTCACACACACACACACACACACACACACACACACTTGGTGATGTTGAACCGGAGTGTGTGTTTGAGGTCAGCAGTGTGTCATGAAATAAAACAAAGAGGTGCTTCTCTTTAAACACACTTAAATTGACTTTGTTTATTTAAAAATGTTGATCTGAGTCAAAGTTTTCATCGCGGAGCTTTGACAAAGCCAGGCTAGCTGTTTCCTCCTGTTTCCAGTCTTTATGCTAAGCTAAGCTAAGCATGCTCTAACTCCACTGAATGAGAAACGACTCCCACCTGCTCAGGTAGGTGTAACTCTCAAGTTAATGTCTTGACTCTTCAGATAAATGACCTCATTTTACAGTAAAGTCAACAAGATGAGAAAAATGTTCTTTTAAAAGAGCAGTTTGTAGGATTTAGTGACTTCTAGAGGAGAGGATGCAGATTGATGATCAGATAAATAATCAATCAAAGAGATGATTGTTTTTTCTTTTCAACTATCGTACTATCAGAGCTAATATTATTATAAATAACCTGTGATATGTGCTGCTGTGTATTTATGTTTCTGTTGAAGTATCATGTCTTTGATGAACCTCGTTAATCCTCCTAATCTACAAATCTTTCGTTATAAATGTTTTAGAAATCACCTCATAACCCGGAGACTAACGATGAGTGGATGACATGAAAACACAAACAATCTCCAGTAAATAAAACTTAAACACTTCAGAGGCCTCTGTAGAAAACATGCTGGACTTCAATGAAAAAGACACGATTCTCAGTTTCAGGGGATTATAAACTGTTAAACACAAAATTATAATAATTATATTGTTTATTTATTGGTTATAGATCTTACTGAATAATACAAACTGCTCTTTCAATGGATTATGATCATAAATACGATCAGATCTGACCTGTTCGATTTGCAAAGATCAATAAAGTTTATTATATCAGTGCAGGAAGGAGGAGGAGGACGTAACCTGGAGAGAACAGGAGGAGGGAGGCAGACTAAAGAAAAGAAAGAACAACTAAACAGGAAGAAAGAAAGTGGGATGAGGGAGAAACTGTGTGTGTGTGTGTGTGTGTGTGTGAGAGAGAGAAACTGACGTGTGAGTGGTCAAGCAGCTGTTACATCATCAATAACGAGCCAATTAGAGGACAGGAGGCTCGCTTCATTTCGCTTCACGTTCTGAAACCGACACGGTTACATCATCGTCATCTGTACTCAGCTGTCAGTCACAGCCATCGCCATGGTTACAGCAGGGCTCCTGACCAATCAGATCTGACTTTTGACCTCCACTCTTCTCGTTTTCATCTCTCCCTCCCTCAAATTTCCTCCTCCTCCCCCCTCCCTCGTCTCCCTCCTGCAGAACATCTTCATCTTTTGCGTAACGAGCGTCGACAGCTGAAGGGTTAAAAAAGAAGAAAGCCGCGGGCTGGTCCTTTAACAGCTGAGCCTCTTTTGTGCTCGGCAGCTGCTGCTGAATATTCATGAGCACAAGCTGACTGCCGCCTGATTGGCAGTTAGGACCTGCCAATCAGAGCTCTCATAATGGCTCCCCGCCCCTCCAGGTTATAAATATTCATATTAACGGTCAGAGCAGGTGTGTGTGTGTGTAAGAATAAGTAAAACTGGACTATAATGAGTGTTTGTTTGGTGGAAAAAGATAAGAAAAAAAAACAAACAGCCGGAAGACGATCAGTTTTATTGTCATTATTATTCTTTATTGATCCTCTGAGTGGACGACGACGTTCTTCACATACAAATAGAAACAAAACCATCGATGCAGTTATTGTCTACCACTGTAACACACAAACAAACAAACAACCCGCCGTCGCAGTGAACAGTCTGCCCAGGTCAGGTCAACAGTCAGCTCACCTCCAGCGATCAGAAACACACGAAGAACAGACCGTTACCGATCAAAGCGATCGATCAGCTCTGAGGAGGAAGTGAGCCGAGGCTATGTCACCAACAGGTTTCACCCTCTGATGAGGAAGGCCACGCCTCCTCCTCATCTTCATCTCACGTGGAAAAAGAAAACTAGGAAGATTTGTGTAAATTTTTACCAATAAAAAACAAACAAAAAAAACCCCCCAAAAACTTCTTCCGCTCAGGAAGTTTTTTAATCTTGTAAGTTTGAAGTTGTGGCCGAAATCAGATCACATTCCTACTGCTGCTCACATTTCTCCATCCGGAGCCGACAAGAACGAAGCTGATCAACACGAAGAACAAATAAAATCTGTCAGGTCACAAAGTGTTTCTGAAAACGTTTAAATCCACTCATGACTTTGTGATTTTTAATCACGGAAGCTCAATTTCTGCCAGAAAACGTGATAAAATGTTTGGAATGAACACAAGTCCATTTTAAAAATCGATATCAGGGAAGATTTTAACAGATCAATATCATTGATTGATGGATTTTTCGACTAACTTTTACAGGACTGGATAAACAATCTGAGAAAATCAAATTGAACATTCAGTATTTTGATAAAGACGTTTTGTTTTTTTTACTTTCTGGCAGGAATGGGCTTCCATATTTTTGTGTTTCTGCATTTAATCGTCGTCATGAATCAGTGGCTTTAATGACAGTTCATTTTGTTCGAAACGTAATCAGAGCTTCACTCTTTGATTTAAACGTGAAATAAACATCTGGAAGAGGAGGAGGAGGAGTGAAAAATACACTTTAAACAAACACTTCTGGACACCTTCAGCTCAGAAACTGTATTTTGTTGCAGGACAAACATTTAATAAAGAGTTAATCATTTTAGTTTCATAAAGTGGTTTCCTCAGTGTGCCTTTAAGGGTGTTAACGTGAAAACAAAGAAATCTGCAGCTGGGAGTCGCCTGCTTTTACTAATAATAAAAAAAACAGTATTAAAATTAAACAGAGTGACATTTCAAAAAGGAAAAAAATACAAAAACAAATCAAAGCTAAAGCCACACAGCCCCTTTGTCGTCGCTATTCTCTCTAAATTATATCCACCATTAACATTCGAGGTCCCTGCCGATGCGTTTCAATCAGAAGCCGACTGTTCTGTAGCACTAGTAGTTTTATTAGAATATGTTTTACTGCTCTATTTTATCTGTTCAAGCTTCTATATACACATTTAGATTTTTATGTACAGCGACGGCAGCAGCAGCTTCTCTCAGACGGACTTTTGTGCAACTTGTGTGACGTTTAATTTTTTTTTTTCACTTTCTGCTCATCGAGGAGGAAACGAGCGAAAAGAACGAGCGCACGATGTGAAGTCTGTTTTAAAACGTCGTGTCTCTTCTTAGGTTGATTATTTTGCATTATAAATGACGCAGGAGACACTTTTAGGAAACACAGTGTGATTGGATGGTCCGTTTCCATGGCAGCACTCCACAGTAACATAAACAGGAAACACAGCAGGGCGATGCTTCGAATCCATTAGTTTGTTTTAGCGCGACGTGTAAGAGGTTAAGCAGACGTTAGCTGCTACATTAGCAGTCGGGACGGTCCTGTAAACTGTGACGTGATTGGTCGATCTACCTGCTGATGTTTACAGGTGAGGACAGACTGACGCTGACCTGAGATCAGGTTGTTTGCAGAATCATCCGGTTCGCTCTTTTTAGTCTCCTTCCTGATAAAATCGTCACATGTTGGAGTCTAAATATCGTGACGATTCAAATGCTTTGATATCAAACCGTTTCATTTCTCTTCTGCAGCCGTTTCTTCTCCGGTGACCACATTTATTTTTAACTAGATATAAAAAATAATACTTTTGATATCTGATTAAACATTTGAAATAAACTCTGAACCAATCTGTGGCTGCAGCTTCTCCAGTCTTTCTGTCTCACAGCAAACTGAACACTTTGGATTAAATAAAACATCTGAAGACTGACCGAGAAACTGGGCCCAACATTTGTCACTGTTTTGACATTTTATTGACTAAAATCAGCTGACAGACCTGTTTCTGTTTCAGTAACCAACACAGAGAGGATGTGTACGGAGAAAAAGAAAGGAACAAAACAAACCGGAAAAGACCTTCAACTGTAAGACCAGTCTGTCAGTCAGTCTGCCTGTGGAGGATAAAACATCCACACCCAACAAACTCCACCCAGCTCGTGCCATCTGGAGGTTTTCAGGAAGCACCATGAACATACACTGAGCTGCATCCTAACTATGTACAGCAGCTCCTCACAGACCAACCACAGACTGTGTTTTTATCCGCTCCTGCTTTTATCTGCGTAAATATTTTGTAGTAACGGTGAAATGACTGTTTCCTAAAACAGCAGCTGATGAACTGAGGGGAGGAGCTGATAACTCAGACAAACCGTTTATTCTGCCTGTTAACTGTTTCTGTTCAGAAAACAAAAAACAAAAAAAAAAAAAACGTTTCGTTTTATTTCTCTGTGTATGGCGTTAAAATGCTTCAAGAAGTGGCTCTAAAGGGTTTGAACTCGTCGCTTTTCAGCATTGTTGCCCAAAGACACGTTGGTGGGATCAAACCTGCGGCTGCAGAGTTTCAGAACAGTCCAACTGCGACACGTCGCCAACACGGCCGACCCGCCGACTGCTACAGGGTCCAAAACAAAGAGGAGGAAAAAGAAGAAAAAGAAAAAAGGGGAAAAGTCATTTTTGCAGCAGTGATGCTGTCGGTCACCTGCAGAGGCCGTCCGTCCGTCCGTCCCGCCTGGATGACGTTGGTGGTTGCTGTTGGAGACCACAGCTCCTCACTGACCCTCCCAACCCGCTCCTGCCAAAAGACGAGACGGAAAAAAATCAGACTTTAAAAATCTTTAATAATCTGCAGGCTGAAGAGACAAATTGAACTCTCAGATCAAGTTCAGTAAATAAACATCCTCCATGTTTGTTAGTTTGACTTTCAGCAGGTTTGTTCTCAGCTCAACACCTGCAGGATTTGGTTTGAAACGCCAGGTGTTTTAACATGTGCTCACCTGAAGTTTTCGGATCAGAGTGGGGCTGAGACTGGGTGGCGGGGAGGGGCGAGGGGCGGGTCACTCTGAGGCGAAGTGCACCTCTGGAGGTGGGGGCTTGACGGTGACGGGCTGGGACGTGCGGCGGGGGGGCGAAGGTTTGGGCTGAGCCTGCTGCTGCATGGTGTCGTAGTACGTCACACCTCCGTAGGTCACCTGGGACTGACCCTGAAACACAGAGACGATTCAAATGTCATCAAACTTTATTGTCC
This sequence comes from Scortum barcoo, assembly GCA_023238725.1. NCBI lineage: Eukaryota > Metazoa > Chordata > Actinopteri > Centrarchiformes > Terapontidae > Scortum > Scortum barcoo. Next base: position 1,107,281 of record CM041547.1, read on the forward strand.
ACACAGGACAACGCTCACTGATCTGAGGCTCACTCTGGATTTAAAACCTGGAACATTAAAGTGTTTTCATTCGAAGGAGTCGTGCTCATGCGTACCTGTGGACTCGGATACATGGCGGGGTACGGGAAGGTCATGACCCCCGGCGGAGGGTAGAAAGGCGGTGGCAGCAGCTGCTGTGGTGGTTGCCCCGGTGACAGAGAAACAGGTGGACCTCCGTAGAGGGCGGGGTTAGCGATGGGTCCGCCTGATTGGTGGGGATGGAGACCTGAGGAGGAGGCAGGAAGATGATCACCTCGTACAGAACAAAACTTCAACATGAATCTGACGGTTAGAAAGAGGCGGCTCCACTAACCAGGGTGTGGGATGTGCATCTCAGGCTGGACCAGCATGCCTTGCGGTGGGATGGGGGCTGGGCCATCCCCGTGGGCATAGATTGGTCCCTGATACGACACTGTGACACAGAGGGAGGTTCATCAGTACAAATTTGAGGTACTTTTACTGCATTACATATCAGAGTAATACATTTTTACTCTTACTTTACTATTCTTTCACTATTAGTCACTTATTGATCACAGGTAACATTTGCTGACCTCTGCTGGTGAGCAGGAGCAAAACCACACTGACTGAGTCACCTTGTGTTCACCTTTGTTCTTTTCTTAAAAACACAAAACACTCACATATTTCTGTAATTTTCCCACCAGGCTCTGATTTGGGCAGTGATCAGATCAAACAGGTCAGACTGATGCCACATAAAGTGTTTCCAGATCTGACTTTATTTAAGAAAGTAGGAAAGGATGTGACAGACACTGATGCTGATACTTCAGCCAGAGAAGAAATATCAAAGGTGATTGATCAGGGCCCAATCAAATTGATCTGACATCTGGTTCTGGTCTTACTGGGTTCGTAGTAGTGTCCCTCCATCACTCCCAGGTGCATGGGCGGCGCCGGCTCAGGGACGGCTCTCTGCCGCTGGGAGGAGTAACGTTTGGCCCGATTGGAGCCGACACCCATCTCATCCATGCTGGAGAACTGAGGCGGGCCGCCAGGGATGTGCATGGGGTTGGGCAGGCCTGTGGAAAAGAATAAAAGAGTCTGAGATACCACGTTCGCTCTGCAGAATGAGCTGTTCTGATTCATGACCTCCTTCGTCATTCTTCACTTCTGCAGCGTCACAAAACACAGAAACACGACTTCAGGGAGTCGAAAAACAATCAACCTGGTCAGAATATGAGCTGCTGAAATGTTGACAGATCAAAGATTTACAACAAACACAGAACATCGAACGTGTCTCATTTTGTTTGAAAATCAGAAGACTGTTTGTAGAGATTCTTTAATGATCGGTGCCGGGCCGTCGCTTCCTCCATCTTACACTTTTATTCAACCAGGACCTTCTGTGTTTGCATCAAGAAACTTGTAAACAATAAGCGGCGCCATCTTTTATTTCAACATGTCGTTTCATCGCGATGTTTCAGGCCTCTGATTGGACAGTGATGATACTCACCTCTCATCTCAGACCGGATGTATGAAGTCGGACTCTGGTTCCAGCTCTGTCCTGCCAGACTGAGTCGAGCCACGTCCTGGTCCAGCTCTGCCAGCGCTCCTCCTCCTCCTCCTCCTCCTCCTGTCTGACTTGGGCCGTCGCCTGATCCCGCCCAGCTCTTCCCTCCCACGCTGCTGGGGGAGGAGGAGTTTCCTCCGGCTGCTGACTCCTCTACAGATGCCTGTTTGCTGCCCAGGTCTGCGGGCCGAGAGCGAGTCCTGCGAGCTAGCGAGTAAGATTTGCGCTCCACCGGCCGCTCAGCGGGTGGAGAAGCCTCCCGATTGGTCGCTGCAGCCGATGTCTGTAGGGAGGGGTCGGAGGCGGAGGAGGAGGGAGCAGCCAATCCTGATGCAGCTCTGTCGGCGCTCCCTCGCTGCTCCTGCTGCTGTCGTCTTGGCGACGCAGACTTGTAACCGCCCGGCTGCGACGCTGTCGTTGGAACGTTTAGGTCCTGTTCTCTAACGCCTCCCTGGCTGACGGTGATGTCCTCAATGACCACAGAGGGACCGCCCCTTCCCCCACCACCTGCACCCGCACCTCCACCCCCTCGCCCCCCCCTGCTGACCACACCTCTGTCTCTATCCGGGGGGTCGGGCTGAGTTTTAGGGCCCTGTCGTTCTCTGGGGTGCATCTGGGGTGCGTTTGATTCATTATTCCTAAACTGGGACTGAGGCGGGAGGTGCGTTTGATTCTGGTGGGCTGGTCTGCTGCGGGAGGGGGGAGGTCTGGAGGAATTGCTGCCTCGCTGAGCAGAGGACAGAGGGAGGGAGGTGGGGGATGTAGAGGAGGGGTGTACAGATGAAGGTGGAGGGGGTCCTCCTCGGTTTAGACCTCCGCTGTGCCAGGATCGGACCGGCCGCTCTCCTCCTCCGTCTCTCCACCGCTTGTCTCTGCTGGGAGACAAACTCTGTCTGTGGGGAGATGCAGAGATTCAGATTAAACAGGACACAAAAACTGCAGCAGGTTTAAACATTTAAAAATTCTCTCTCTTTTCCTTCTGCTCTTTTTTTCCCTTCCTTCTCTTCTTTTCTTTCCTTTCCTCAGCACTCGGTGCTCACCTGGGCCGGCGCTGCCTGTACGATCGATCTCCGGGGCCGCCGCCGCCATTTCGGATGTCATAACCGTAGATGGCGATGAGCTCCTCGCGGCTCTTCGGCGCCTGCTCCTCCTCCCTGAACCTGTCGTGCTCCCAGCGACCCTCGTCCTTCCACAACTTCCTGTTTCGCCCCTTTGGCCTGAGAGGACAAACACAGTCAGATGTGACTCCCTGAAAACCTCCATCGTCCTTTTTATTATTTTTCTTATTGAACCAGGATCATCATATGTGATACTTTCAACACTGAATGTTCAAACCCTCACAGTGGATTCAAAAGCACTTTAGATTAAATATATTAAAATAAACCTACATGTTAATGTTGGTGCAAAGTATAATCAGGTATTTCTACTCCACTCACAGTTCATTCTGTTCATCACTTAATATTTATTAACAGCTGTTACAATGGTAGTTGTGGTTATGTTATGGATACGTGATGTTTATGTTTTGCTATTTTCCTTCCATCTTTTTCTAAAACTCCTCTGTTTTTATGCTGTAATTTTGCTGTGAGCTGCTTTGTGTATGAAATATGCTGAATTAATACAGAAACTATAAAACTTAAATTCAGAGTGGAGCAGATGTTCAGTTTTTAACAAAAATTAAAAACAAGATGACGTCAATTCAAACAAGCAACTTTGAATTTCAGGTTTCTTGGATTATTTAACATAAACACAGGCAGCTGAAGAGAAATTGATTCATTAGTGCATTAAATAATTTTATACTACAACAAATAATGATGATAACAAATAAAACATCTCCTATGTGATGGCCGTACCTCTCCTCCTCCTGAGCGTGTCCTCGGACATCGTGCTCGAAGAACAGACCCTTCCTCGGGATGTAGGCTGGGTTCTTCCTGTCCTCGTCATCGTCGAGCTTCTGACCAGGTTTTCCTCCGGCCTTTGTCTCGGGGTCGTCTGTCGACTCCTGCAACGACACAGAAGAAAGCACAAAGAGGGCAGCAGCTAAAATTAATAATATTGAATTATTATTTGTTTGTAATTTGTTTAATCCGTCCTGTATAAAATGTAAAGACACATGCAGTCACACCTGTGGTTGATGTGAGTCTTACCTGTCCGTCGCCGCTCTGTCTTTCTCCGGCGAGGTTTCCTTTCTCTTCAGCTTTGCTCTCCTCTTTACTCTGTCCCCCTCCCTCCCCCTCTGCCTCCTCTTCCTCCCCCTCCTGCTCCTCTACTTTCGTCGGGCCGTCAGCAGCAGGTTTGGGCTCGCTGGCTGCTGCTGGAGCTTCTTCGTCGCTGTAATGCTCTGCCTCCTCTTCCTCCTCCACTCCCTGAGCGAACACAGAATACTTTATTTAAAACATGATGGGGTCTTATATGAAACTATAACTTTGTGGAAACACTTTGGATATTTCAAATGACAGATTTGTTTGTTCCAACAAGTTTGAAGTGGGCTGTTCGGTTTAAGATTTATGATGAAGCAGATTATCTGATTTTTTTAAGGGTGGAGTAATCACACACCAAAGTATTATATTACTAAATGGAGGGTTTATCTCACAGGTCCGCAGCACTGTTTCTGTCACTTTTCTTGTAATTCTGACTATAACGGCTCTTTGTAATTTTAAGTTTTTGTTCTTATTTTTTACTCTTATTTTATTTTTCTCTTAATTATTTGATACTTTCTCTATTCATCTGTACTTGTTTCTTTTATTCTTTTCTCTCTTTACTACCACACCACGTGGCTTAAGACTTTAACTTTGATTCCAACAAATTTGCAATATGCTAATTGCAATTCTAATCAAAAAACATTGAGGATATTTCTGATATTGATCCCAATAAAACATAAAAACTACACGATATCAGTTATTTCTTTGATATGTTTCATGGCTCATTAACAGCATCACTGCTCATCTTAAGTTGGACGATTTGTGTTTCAGCCTCCTGTTTTCCTTTAACACGTCTGACTGGACCTGCAGGGAAACAACAGACGCTGCTGATGGATGTCTGTTAATGTGCGTTACCTCTGAATGAGAGCCGTTCTCCTCTGGATCTGCACTGTCGTAGTCAGAGAGGACGGCTGGAAAAAACAAAGACAGATCATCTGAGTGTCGAGGAAATAAAGCCCAGTCATGAACAGAACAAATGTTTTGATGAATGATATGAATTATATTATCATTATATTATATATTATATAAATAAGAAAAATATTTTAATCCACTTTTTCTTTTCATCTCTCACCTTCTCCAACTCCGTCTTCACTCTCCTGCAAAGACACAAAACAAGACAATCAGCATTTCCACCAAAACCATTAAAGTTTTCATTTTCTGGCAGCAAGAGCACAAATTCAGTCACACTGAGCTGTCTGAGGACAAAAACAAGCTTCATGTGAATGTTTTTAATTCAACTTAAAATACAAACAGCCGCTCGTTTTTATGAGACTTCAGACAGAAAACAGCCTGAGATGAACCGTGATGGAGGAGGACCAGTCGGCGTTTCGGTACACGTTCCGCTGTGTCGGTGTGTGTGTCTGCGTGTCTGAGTGTTTGGTTATGTGTCTCAGTGTGTGTTTGGTTGTGTGTCTGAGTGTGTGTGTGTGTGTGTGTGTGTGTCTGAGTGTGTGTTTTGTTGTGTGTTTGGTTGTGTGTCTGTGTGTTGTGTGTCTGAGTGTTTGGTTGTGTGTCTGAGTGTGTGTTTGGTTGTGTCTGTGTGTCTGTGTGTGTGTGTCTGAGTGTGTGTTTGGTTGTGTGTCTGAGTGTTTGGTTGTGTGTCTGTGTCTGAGTGTGTGTTTGTTGTGTGTGTGTGTGTCTGTGTGTGTGTTTGTTTGTGTGTCTGAGTGTGTGTTTGGTTGTGTGTCTGTGTGTGTCGGTGTGAGTGTGTTTGGTTGTGTGTCTGAGTGTGTTGGTTGTGTGTCTGAGTGTGTGTTGTGTGTGTGTGTGTGTGTTTGGTTGTGTCTGAGTGTTTGGTTGTGTGTCGTGTGTCTGAGTGTGTGTTTGGTTGTGTGTCTGAGTGTGTGTGTTGTGTGTTGTGTGTCTGAGTGTGTGTCTGAGTGTGTGTGTGTGTTGTGTGTGTGAGTGTGTGTGGTGTGTCTGAGTGTGTGTCTGAGTGTGTGTTTGGGTGTGTGTGTGTGTGTGTGTGTGTGTGTGTGTGTGTGTCTGAGTGTGTGTTTGGTTGTGTGTGTCTGAGTGTGTGTTTGTTGTGTGTGTGTGTCTGTGTCTGAGTGTGTGTTTGGTTGTGTGTGTTGGTGTGTCTGAGTGTGTGTTTGGTTGTGTGTGTCTGAGTGTGTGTTGTGTGTCTGGTGTGTGTGTGTGTGTGTGGTGTGTGTCTGAGTGTGTGTGGTTGTGTTGTGTGTGTGTGTGTGTGTGTGTGTGTCTGAGTGTGTGTTTGGTTGTGTGTCTGAGTGTGTGTCTGTGTCTGAGTGTGTGTTTGGTTGTGTGTCTGAGTGTGTGTCTGTGTGTGTGTGTGTGTGTGTCTGAGTGTGTGTGTGTGTGTCTGTGTGTGTCTGTGTGTGTGTGTGTGTGTGTGTGTGTGTGTGTGTTGGTGTGTGTGTGTGTTGTTTGTGTGTCTGAGTGTGTGTTTGGTTGTGTGTCTGAGTGTGTGTGGTGTGTCTGAGTGTGTGTGTGTGTGTTTGGTTGTGTGTCTGTGTGTGTGTCGTGTGTCTGAGTGTGTGTTTGTTGTGTGTGTCTGAGTGTGTGTTGTGTGTCTGAGTGTGTGTCTGTGTGTCTGAGTGTGTGTCTGTGTGTGTGTCTGAGTGTGTGTCTGTGTGTCTGAGTGTGTGTGTCTGTGTCTGTGAGTGTGTGTCTGAGTGTGTCTGAGTGTGTGTGTGTGTCTGAGTGTGTGTGTGTGTTTGATTTGTGTGTCTGGTTGTGTGTCTGAGTGTGTGTGTGTGTGTCTGAGTGTGTCTGTGTTTTAGTGTGTGTTTGTGTGTCTGGTGTGTGTTGTCTGAGTGTGTGTGGTGTGTCTGAGTGTGTGTGTGTGTGTGTGTGTGTGTTGTGTGTGTCTGAGTGTGTGTTTGGTTGTGTGTCTGAGTGTGTTGTTGTGTGTCTGAGTGTGTGTGTTTGGTGTGTCTGAGTGTGTGTCTGGTTGTGTGTCTGAGTGTGTGTCTGGTGTGTGTGTGTCTGAGTGTGTGTGTGTCTGTGTGTGTGTCTGAGTGTGTGTCTGTGTGTGTGTGTGTGCTGTGTGTGTGTGTTTGTGTGTGTCTGAGTGTGTGTGTGTGTGTCTGAGTGTGTGTGAGTGTGTGTCTGTGTCTGAGTGTGTGTGTGTGTGTGTGTTGTGTGTCTGGTGTGTGTCTGTTGTGTGTCTGAGTGTGTGGTGTGTCTGAGTGTGTGTGTGTGTCTGAGTGTGTGTGTCTGAGTGTGTGTGTGTCTGAGGGTGTGTGTTGTGTGTCTGAGTGTGTGTGTGTGTGTGTGTCTGTGTGTGTGTGTGTGTCTGTGTGTGTCTGAGTGTGTGTTTGGTTGTGTGTGTGTGAGTGTGTCTGAGTGTGTGTGTGTCTGTGTGTGTCTGAGTGTGTGTCTGTGTGTCTGAGTGTGTGTTTGGTTGTGTCTGAGTGTGTGTGGTTGTGTGTGTGTCTGTGTCTGTGTGTCTGGGTGTGTGTGTGTGTGTGCTGGTGTGTGTGTGTGTGTGTGTGTCTGAGTGTGTGTTTGGTTGTGTGTCTGTGTGTCTGAGTGTGTGTGTTGTGTTGTGTGTCTGAGTGTGTGTCTGTGTGTGTGTGTCTGTGTGGTTGAGTGTGTGTCTGAGTGTGTGTTTGAGTTGTGTGTGTGTCTGAGTGTGTGTGTGTCTGAGTGTGTGTGTGTCTGAGTGTGTGTGTGTGTCTGAGTGTGTGTGTTGAGTGTGTGTGTGTGTGTCTGAGTGTGTGTCTGTGTGTGTGTGTGCTGAGTGTGTGTTTGTGTGTTGTGTGTCTGAGTGTGTGTGTCTGGTGTGTGTGTTTGGTTGTGTGTCTGTGTGTGTGTCTGAGTGTGTGTTGGTTGTGTGTCTGAGTGTGTGTTTGGTTGTGTGTCTGGGTGTGTGTTTGGTGTGTGTGTCTGGTGTGTGTGTGTGTGTGTGTGTGTGAGTGTGTGTTTGGTTGTGTGTGTCAGTGTGTGTGTTCTCAGGTGTGTGTCTGAGTGTGTGTCGTGTGTGTGTGTGTGTGTGTCTGTCTGAGTGTGTGTCTGTGTCTGAGTGTGTGTCGGTGTTCTGAGTGTGTGTCGGTTCCTTTCGGGTCTGTTGTCTGAAACTTAAGCTCCTTCCGGCTGGCGCCTTTTCGTCTCGGTTTGTCAACAAGGAACAAAATATGAAAAAGCTAAATTGAGTCTTTTCGTGTTAAAAACTTTTAACTTAAGTAATTTAAATGTGTTTCTCTGACGCTGGTTCGCAGTTAAACAGCTCATGTTGGTTTCCTTCAGACTGAACAAACAGACAAACTGCTGGGTGGTTAAAGGAGAGTTCCTCCACAGCAGCAGCGGCCCGCCGCCCCGCTCTGCCCGGGGAAAGACTCCCTGAGGCGGCCTCAGAGTCAGCTCCGGGCCGGGACACGGAGCACTCATAACCGCAGGCACACACTCACACACTCGGACTCCACGTCGCTCTTCGCCTCGGTCCGGGCCGCTGTCACTTCCGGAGGGTCGGGCTCGCGTCCCCGGCTCTTGTTGGCCGGAGAGGCCGACCTCCCGCTGTCTGAAGCGGAGCCGGACTCGTCGTCGTCCTCGCTGTCCTGAGAGGCGCGCCGCCTCCGTCTGCGCCGGTCCGCCATCTTACCTCCACTATGGGGGGAACCGGAACTAGACAAGGCATTGTGGGTAGACGTGTTCTTCTTCACTGACGCTTCAGCTCATCATCAGACAGACTTCTCCACCTACTGCCACCTTCTGGCACGAGTGAGACACACCATTAACACTGTTTTTTTTAATTATATTATATTATATCATATTATACTATATCATATTATTTCATATTATACAGTATTATATATTATAGTAGTATTATAGTATTATATAGTTTGCATGTTCTCCCTGTGCCTGCATGTGGGTTCTCTCTGGGTACTCCAGCTTCCTCCCACAATCCAAAGACATGCAGGTTAATTGGTTAATTGACTCTAAATTGCCCCTATATGTGTGAGTGTGAGTTTGTCCAGTCCAGGGTGTACCCCTGCCTCTCGCCCAGTGACAGCTGAGATAGACTCCCTGTGAGCACACCCTGTGACCTGTGTGTCAGGATAAGCAGGTATAGAGGATGGATGGATATTATATGTTTAGTTTTACATTTTATTTTAGTTGTAGAATTTATATTTGAGATCTATTTTTTATTACTTTACTTCTATCATTTATTGTCTTTTTATGCTTGTGTGGAGGTTTTATAAATATTGTTTTAGAGAGCCTGTGATTGCTGGTGTAATTGTTGTACACGTAACAATACATTCTTGAATCTTGAATCTGTATTATATATATATACACACACACACACATACTTGTATATGTCTCTATAAATATAGTTGTAGCTGGGAGCACTGAACATTAAGACTGCAGCTGTGTGGAAGTTTATCAGAGGTTTTATTTTCACATAAAGAACAAATAATTAGCGTCAAGCTAAATCAGAATCAGAAAAGCAAACAAACAGGAAATCAGGGGATAAATGTGATTTTACTTGAAGCTGCAGAGGAAAGTGTGTGTACTGACACTGCAGCAGTTTTTATTTGCGTTAAAAGAAACCCCATCAGGTTTAATAAAGCACAGCAGAGACACAGATGTGGGCAGCTTCAGCATTTTAATGGCCACACACACTTCTTTATGTAGGAACAACATGTAGGCACAGGAAGACAGTCAGACGATCTATTCTTCAGTTTATTACCACTGCACAGAAACGCACGAGTACGTAAACATCAGCATTAACTCTCCATCTCTAGTGGACTTAGTGTAAAGCAAACGCAGAAATCTTTGGCTGTCAGATTATACGACCACACAAACCGTCACCTTGTTTGTAGGTTCAATTCTTCATTTGCAGCATCGGGTCATTTTTCTCACTGGGACATAAAAATGTCTTCATGCAGGTTTTCCATCCAAAAGTAAACCTCTGATTCTCATTTCCAACATAACACGGCCTCCTGTGGTCTTAAAGGAGCTTCACCTGTGATGACACTTTACAGGCAGGTGACACCTTCAACCACCAGAGGTCAGCAAAAACTAGATGTACAGTTTGAGCACAGAAAACAGTGATATGAGGGCTGAGTGTCAGTTTATTATTGTGAATCAGTAAAATATCACAGAGCTTTGATGAGTCAGTGTTGTTGCAGGAGGAGCCTCATTCATGTTCTCACAGTGAAACCTGAAAAAACTGTGTTAGAAAATAAAAAAGTCAAAGCTACAAGAAGCATGTAGACATTAAAAACATCAAGGAAGAAGTCAACTACAACTCCCAAGATGCATTTCAGCACCAAACATCTAATCATTGATCTTCAAATGTCTGCTGCGTGCTCTGCTATCGATGAGCTGAAGCTAGAGAAACCTTAAATCAGTCCGCTGTCTGATTCTGGATTAGTCTGTGATGAATTTAGTGACCATGGCGACGGGTATTCTGGCTTCGTCTCCATAGCAACAGCAACCAAGACTCATGGACACTGTAGTATCTCTACATCTAAGCTGAAATGAGTCAACCTTCTGGCCGAAACATAACCCAGGTTTAAGTTTGAGCCAGAGGATTTAATTATTTCAACTTTGTCTGTTTGGTTTTATTCTGTCACCTTGGTGACAGCTCTAAATACTACAATACCCATGATCCTCAGCTGTCGTTGCTATAGAGAAGCAGCCAGAAGAACAAGTTCGTGTTGATTTATCTTAAACTGATTCAGAATCTGAAAATTAACTTGATGTAAAGATCTGTTTTCTCAAGAGTGTAAACTTTATCCAGAACATGAAGATCAGTGATTGGATGGTTGTTGGTGACCCTGGGAGTTGTAGTTTCAACGTCAGTTTTTCTGTCCACAGGCTTCTTGCAGCTTTGACATTTTATCAAAGAATCAGATATTTTCTAACACAGTTATTCGTGTTTCATTCTGTTGTGTTTGGTGACTAACAGTGAAGGTCAGTGAGATTTTGAGACTCTGAAATATTGTTCAGAAATGATTTAAATCTCTTTTTTTTGTCTATTTCAACCTTTGTAAATCTGAAGGAACTCTGCCGGAGAAATGCAAGTTTGTAAATGTGCAGAAAAGATTCATAGCTATAGAGTTTTCTGTTGGAAAGTCAGAGCCAATATATCCAGACTTTAATTTTAAAGTTTTTTCCAAACTTTATTAATAGTTAATACTATTTTAATTACTTTCTGCTGAATATATTGACTCTGACTTTCCAACAGAAAACTGCAGCTACAAATCTTTTCTACACATTCACAAACTCACACTCCTCCAGCAGAGTTTCTTCGGACTCACACACAAAGAATAATTTATTTCTGAACATCATTTCAGAAACTCAAAATCTCACCGACCTTCACTTCCAGCCACCAAACAAACAAACAGAACTTTTATTTCCAGACTCCTGAAAACTTCACCGATCGATCGATCGTCTGATCAGACGACTTAACCTCTGAAAACTTCCTGATGGTCTCTTTCCTGGATGGAGAGCAAACTTGTTTGTGCAAATCTAAGCATAAAAACAGTTGAATTTAAAGAAGCACTTCCTGGTTTCGTTATAAAACAGCAAACATTTTTAGAGCAGCTTTTAAATCTTAAAGTTTGTTTTTTTTATAATGAAACCATGAATCTCTAAACCTGCAGAAGGCACATCGTCTTTAAAAAAATGAGCATCTGTTGAGGTTTACTTTTGGACCCTTCCTCCTCCTCCTCACTGGCCCTGCCCCGGCAGCGCCCCCAGCAGGCCGTTGGCTGTAGTGAACAGGTTGATGGGTGACGACCCGTCGGTGATGAGGGTGGACTTGAGCCCCAGAGCCTGCAGCATCTTCACCTGCAGGACGAGAAACAGGTTGGATTTTATTTCAAAGGTGTGATGGAGAAAAAAAACAACAAAAATTTAGCTTCACAGACACATTTGAGTTCAATGTGATGAAATTCTGACATGAAATTTTTTTTAATGTTAATTTATTGAAACTATAAACTCAATCAAACAACTAGATTTAAAAAATGTACCATGTTTGACTTTTGGACAAAAAAGACAAAAACTAAACCTATTTCTGGCATTAATGATCATTTTTGCATTATTTATTGTTGCTGCTATATACAAAACCATGTTTAGTTAAAGTTAAGTAAATTTGGACTTTCTCTCACAGAGACATTTGGGTTCAATCAGATTTAGTTTGGACACGAATTTTTTTTTTTTTCCCCATTTTTGCTTAAAAACAAATTAATTTATTGAAACTATAACAACTAGATTTTAAATATGTACCATGTTTGACTTTTGGACACGGTACATTTTTGACAGACAAAAAAAAACTTTGGACTTTTCTGTCCATCATAAATAAATGTTGTAAAAATCATTTTAGATTTATCAACAAGTAAACTAAGATAACTGCAGCCCTAAAAAGATGGACATAAATACTAACACCAACATAAGATCAAATCATCTGCGTTTGAACTTGATGGTTCTTGGACTTTGTATTAAAGCAGTTTTTAAATAAAGTTTTCTGACCTGCAGCTCCGGCCCGGCTCTGGCCATCTCCTTCAGCGTGTCGCTGCCCAAACTCTCCACCAGCTGACTGAAGCGCTCGCTCTCGATCTGAGCCAGACGCTTCTGCTTCTCCACCTCCAGACCGTCCATCTGCTTCTTATAGTTCAGCTCCTGCTCACGGGCCTTCGCCAGCCGCTCCAGCTCCGCCTCCTGCCTCACTGCACACACACACACACACACACACATTATTATAAATTAAGAACCTTTATTGATCAGAATTAATTATCCATTAAGAATGAATCCAATAATATATATTATTATAAAATAAGTCATTATGTATAATAAGTACTTTTACTTTTGGTACTTTAAACTTATATTTTGCAGCCTGTACTCAGCCGAAGGAACCTGAACTCTGATGATTTAAGGCTTTTGTACTTTACTTAAATATTTTTATTTATTGGTACTTGGTTTCCTTTTATTTGTTTGACGACTTCAGTTACTTTGCAGATTCAGATTGTTAACACAAATATAAATGAACAAATTAATACCAACACTTCTTCCACCACTGCTTCATCGTAAGCAGGTGATAATTACCAAGTAAAGTATTTGTGATTTCTGAAATTATCCCCAAATGACCCCATTATTCACTCCAAATTTATCAGAAATGACCCAAACATTATTTAATCATTATATTTCCTCAATTTCCCAACAAGGAGACAATAAATACCTCATCTTTTCTTTCTTTCTTTTTTTTCCCTTTCTTTGTTTTGTGTGTTAAAGGTATGTTGATAGTGTGTTTTATGTTGAAAGGTCGGACAGGATGTGACGTACCGCCTCGATCCTCTGAGCCTCGGCCTTCAGTTTGGCCTCGTGGACAGCGGCCTCGCCTTGAATACGAGCCGCCTCCGCCCGAGACTGAGCTTCAGCCTTGGCAGCTCCGGTGCTCTCCACGGCAGCACTGAAACACACACGGGAAGGTAAACGAGGTCAGAAAGAGTGTGAGGAAGTGTTTCCTGTGTGAGGTGACCCCGGTGACCTCGAGCTCACCTGAGGGCCTCCAACTCCAGCAGCTCCTTCCTGGCTCTCTCGGCCTCGGCCTGGTCGGTGATCCTCTGTCTCTCCAGCTTCCCCCGAGCCTCCTGCTCCAGACGCTCCGCCTCGTGCCTGAACACAAAACCTCATGAAGCGCCCTTCATTTCCTCTGTGTGTGTGTGTGTGTGTGTGTGTGTGTGTGTGTGTGTGTCGGACCTGGCGGCGGCCTCCTGGGAGTTGGTGGTGATCTCGATGGCCAGCTGGACGCTCTTCTGCAGGGCGTCTCGGGTCCTCTGGTCGACGGGCTCCACGGACTGGATGTCCACGCTGCTGATCACCAGGTTGTTCTGGTTGAAGCAAAGACTCGGACGGACCGCCAGCTTCTCGTCGAAGCCGAACACGGCCGAGCAGATGATCCTGTTCGAGTTCTGCACACAGAAAAGACATTTTATTTATTTATTATTATTTTTTTTTTTATTTCTAGTCCATTTGGTTTCGTTCTGTACTGTCCTTTTTATTTATCTGACAGTCACTTTACAAATGCAGAGCTGATCACATCTGATGTTTTCTAATAAATGATTGTACATATTAATCAGTTAATCCATTAAATGAATCAGAAACTCTCCTGATGATGTCTTCTTCTCCTCTGAATGATGTGAATAAACTGTAACTAGTTGAAAATGATCCACCTCAACCAACTCCAACAGTAAAATCCTGCTTTTACATTAATGAGGAGGAAGAATCACACTTCCTGCAGGATCTGAACATTTAAACATGGACAAACCTTGTGGAAATCGTCAAACTGCACGGAGGCGACGGCTCCTCTCACTCGGGAGGCGATGGCTTTACAGGCGTCTCCGACGAAGTCCGGGACGGAGAACAGAGCTGCTGCAGCGGCAGCGTCGGCCGAAGCTTTTATATCGAAGTGCCTGAAGAGGAATAAAGAGAGAAGAGATCACAGACGTTTGATCAGGAAATATGACGAAGGATGAAGGAAGAAGAAGGATTGTTCTACCCATCAGGCAGCAGAATGATCTCAGTGTCTGTGTGACGTCACTGGATTATTATTATTATATAATTGATACATTTGATAATGTTGGTGATCAGTAACAATAATCAATACCTGATATATATATATATATTGTACAAACGGGTGTAGTTTATATGTATGTTCATACAGCTGTATGTATCATACATGTAGATTTCCCTTTGGAACAGAAGTGGAAAGTTACCTGAAATAAAAGTACTCCAGTATCATTTTGAGGTACTTTTACTTTTCAGCAATTGAGTAAATTTTCTAGAAATATTCCATTGTTTGTTTGTCTGCTGATAAATCAAACTGTTTCATACTGTGTGAGCTGTTTTTTTCAGTCTGTCATTTGACATTAAAATCATCTCAGTAACAAACGTAATAAATCAGGATGGCTGTATAAATCAGTTTGTGTTGATTCATTTAGGATCATGTTGGAGGTCTGAAGCTGATTTAGCACCAAAAAAAAAAGTAAAGTCAGTAAAGCCATAAAGTCATTAAACAGCAGCTGATGGAAATATTCAGAGTATATTTCTCTTTCTGAGGGTACCAGTTGTAGGAGAGCTGCAGCTGCAGGCGGGCGTGGTCGGCCGTCTCGATGGTGATGATGTCGGTGAAGAAGTCCGGGCCCAGCAGCAGGCAGACGGCCTTGATGACGTTGGCCCTCTTCGGTTTGTCTCCAGACAGCGACAGCACGGTGAACTGCTCGTCGGGGCCCAACATCACCATCTCTGGTCCGAACACCACCCTGCAGACCAGAACCAGAACCAGGTCAGATCTCTGTCAGACCTCCACGGCCCCCCTCACCTATCAGGACCACAAACCGGAGTCTCACCTGGCCTTCTTCTCTCTGTAGTCGTAGACCTGGACGGCAGCGTTGTGGGGGACCCTGTAGGACACCACCATGGTCTTGTCCCTCGGTCTGGTCTGTACGGTTCTGGTCCGGTCCGAGCGGTCGGCCAGCGGGTCCACAGGAGACGCCAGCAGGGCCTCAACGTTGGCCGGAAGCTCCTTCTGCCACAGCTCCTCGTCCTGAGTCAGCATGTAGGTGTGACCGATCACCGCTCGCACCTGAGAGGAGAGAGGAGATTTATTTTACTGTGGAAACTGAGAACGACTGATGGAGGACAGAAAGGAAACAGTCCGATATTTTCTCTCTCAGTTTAACCTAAAATAAACCTGTGAGAAGACGTTCACCTTTCCAGTTTTGATGTCGCGGACGTAGATGCCCTCGTTCTCGTCCAATGGGATGGCCTGCCTCCTCAGCATCACCTCCACAGCGGCCGGGGGGACGTACTCGATGGGGGCCCCCGCAGCATCCAGCGGTCTCCGGGGCGACGGAGGGTAGTTACCGCTGCTCCGGGAGCGCTTCGCTCTCTCCTGCATGGGCTCCTCCTCCTCCTCCTCCTCCGGACGCTGACAGAGAGAACGGGGGAGGGAGAGGTGAAGGAGGGAGAGAAGGGTTAACGTGGCGATGCATCGGAGCAGAGGAGGAGGGGGAGGAGGGGAGGAAGGGGGAGAAGGAGGAAGAGGAGGAGGTGGAGGAGGAGGAGAGGGGCACTGAGAGTAAAATGAACCAAATAATGAAGAAAGGAAAGCAAAGTAAATCCAAGAGGAGAACATAAAAGATGGAGGGAGGGCAAAGCACAGAAGAAGAAGAAGAGTGGGGGTATTATGGGTTTGCCAGGCTAGGAAGGGAAGATGGTGCAGAGACAGACTCGGATGACGGATCCAAAATGGACGAGCAAACTCTTTAATAATCTAACAAATCTCTGAAGGAGCCTCGTATTTGTGCTGCTGTTGATTCATAAAGACAACACAGAGGACGTCGACCTGCAGGGACCCTGAACGCAACATCAAGCTCTCTGGGAGGTCACGGCATCACCGTGTTTACTAGCTAGCACTCTTCTTCTTCTTCTTCTTCTTCTTCAGTGGTGCTTTGCTGTGTTTATCAGCCCTCTGTGCATCAGTAAAACAGTGAGAAACAAACAAACAAACAAAAAACAGGGACGTGCTCAGTAAACTTTGCTCGTTAGTGCCTCTAGTGGTTAAAAAACTCTGCAGGGCCCTTTAATAGTTTTGCACCTGGTGATGTGATAAATATGATTCAAACTCCTGAAACACAACATTTGAATGTATCTGCACAGATCTCTCTCTCTCTGACTCTGTAACTGAGCTTTAATAAGACAGTTTGGGTTTCTTACTGATTTTAAGGCTGACCCTGAATCTAACACGGTTTAATAGATGCCAACATTTTTGTTCTGTTAACAAAACAAACGTCAACCAACCACCCTGACTGTGAACACACAGTCAGGGTGTGTGAACACACCCGACCACACCGATCTCTGGTATTTAGTGTGTTTGTTCCAAGACTTTAAACTCTCAGACACGCCTCTGTGTGAAGGTGAAGTTTGCTTTTGTAATCAGTTTCCAACCGGTTGCACAAGAGCAGCGTTACAAACCGTCGGAGCAGAAATAAGACAGACGTGTTCCTCCGTCGTTCCTCCTCACAGAGACAGAAATGAAATATATGAAAGCTCTGAAGCTTTGAGAGCTTCTTTCACTTAAATAACCTATTCTAATAACCCATCCTATTTTATTCTTTTTGATATTCTTTTCTGCTTATTGTGTTTATATTTTTGTGCACCGAGATATAAAGACAAATTTCTTTTGTGTGAAAACCGGCTTGGTGATAAACTTTAATTCTGATTTTAATTATTTTATTTCACGACTCAGCATGAAGCCTGGAGCTGCGTCTGAAAGGCTGCAGGGATTCATGAACAAGCTCTGAACTGATGTGAAGACCTTCCTCTTCCTCTTCCTCACCTCCTCGGTGTCAGTGAACGCCTCCACGGCTCTCAGCACCAGCCCCTCGTCCTCTGACAGCACGTACACGTCCTGGATGCCGTTTTCAAGCCGCTCGCCCGGCTGCAGGAAGAACGAGCGCTCGCCCTGAAAGACGGAGAGAAGAAAAAGACGATGTCGGGAGAGAAACAGGAAACAACAAAGATCCTGTGAACGGTGCTGATTTCAAGACAGAAAAAATCCACTTATCAAACCTTAGAAAGAGTGAAATATCTAATTTTATATCAGTGAAGACATTCAAGTTAAAAGATTCTGGAAACTAAATGATTTGTACTTAAAGAATCTGAAGATGTTGGTGAATATTCAAAGCTCACACGTTTGGCCATGTTAAAACAAAAACAACTAAAGCGTCCAGTTTGTGGAGAAAATACAAAAAAATTTAATTTAACAAGTGAAACTTTGTTCATCAGTGAGATTAACGTGTTGGAGAGGATGCAGATTCTTTGGTCTTACTGACAGAATAAAACAGGATGTATATTTGAGGTGTGAATTAAAGTTTGAAGGTTTTGTGCTTTGAAACTCGTGTCTGTGTTTCCACGACTGGAAAGAAATAAAAGAGGAAACTGAAGGCGCCTCTCCTCACCTTCACCACCCTTTTCTGGCCCAACTGAGGTTTCCCGTCGCCCCCCACCGGGTCCAGGATCACGCAGTACTGTCGGCTGCTCAACGTGGTCACGTCCACCACCCCCACCACCTCCTCAGCCACAGACGGGATGTGCGCCTCCCTGTCGGCCATGGTGACCAGCCACTCCTCCCCCGTGCGACGGTCCCGCCCGCCGGTGTCTTTAAAGGGCCGCAGGGCGCGAACGTGAAGCGCTTTCTGAGGAGACGACAAGCCAAACGTGTGAGAAGTCTCATCATCAGAGACTGATAATGAATTCATCCTTTATGCTGAAATAATCTGCTGGTTTGATCAAAAACACGACAAAACTTCTGCGTACGAAGAGAAAAGTCTGTTCTCATTAACACTCGGAGGAAGAATCAGCATCATTTGGTCTGACTGAGGAAGAGTGAAATGAACAGATGATGTGGTTTGTATGAAGTTTACACAGACATGTTGAACCTTTAATGTTCACGACGGCTATGAGTTTGACAAACAGAAACAAAAGAAGCTGTCGTCACCTCATCGATTAAACGAGTCTCTGTTCAAACCGTCCGTTCATTAAAGACAAACACACCCAGTACAGGGAGCGGCGGACTCACCTTGTCAGTCAGGATGAAAGCGTTCACGATGTCGATGACTTCTTCGTGGGCCCCCGGCAGGTACGCTCCCACCTTACTCACCAGCCACTCCTCCCCTGAAACACACAAAGTGCTGAAACATCTGCAGGAGAGAAAGAAAGCTGCTTTTATCAAGTTACAGCACATTTTACCCCTCAGTGTGGAAGCTTTTACAAACGTCTTTAAAGTTTTGAGTTGAGTTTGATTTCATACGTGTATCCTCCTCTCCTCTGAGCAGAAAACAATGAAGATGATGATGGAGATGAGGATGGGTTACCTGTCACCCTGCGGACGCCTCCTCTGTCCACGCCCTCCTTGCGAGCTCTCAGTCTGATGGCCTGGTTCTCTCTGATCACGGTGGCCTTGATGGTTTCGAGCACTGCCACCTCCTTCTTGGGGATGTAAGTCCCTGCAGCAAAAGATAAAGACACGATAAAAACACGTTTCAGCTCCACATTTTAAGGATTTATTCGACTGTCAGACATAAAAGCTGCAGGTTGTTTCCTACAGCTGTTATCCGGTGACCAGCTCTCATCCTTCATTTATTAATGGAACCTCTGGAGCCGCTTCATCCTCAGACATGAAAAGATTACAGAATTATGAAGAGAAAATCATCGTAAGTTTCACAGAAGTAGAGAAAATAGAGGGCGCAAAAACACATCCGGACTTTATAAAGAAGACAAAATGATGAAACATCATCTCACATCTTTGAAATCTAATTTGTACTTTTCTGTTTTGTTTTCACACTTTTCTGCCTTCATAAACTCAATTTATTTATTCATCTCTTAGTCTCTTAAAGAGCCCAGCTGAACATAAAGTGAACTTTTAAAATCTGGATCAGTCTGCTGTCTGAACTGTGAGCAGGGAGGACACTTCGGGGAAAGCGTACCGGGTCCCTCAAACAGCCACTCATCTCCAGCGACTCTCTTCTCTCCTCCGTCCTCGTCGAAGTCCAGCAGCGCCTGCAGACGAAGCGCCGTGTCGGGATACACGATCTGCAGCGGAGTCACGTCCTGATGAAGGAAACAGAGAGAAACTGTGAAGATGCTGAGCGTCTGTGAAATTTATGAGTTCTGAGCCTCCTCAGAGACAAACGATGACAGACCTGCTGGATCTCCTCTCCAGGGTACAGGGGGAACGGGTCCTGGGTCAGGCGGATCTCCACGTCAGCGTGGCGCAACTTGGCCTGGCCCAGCTGGTCGAAGAGGACCTTATTTTCGTCGTCACGGGCGACCGGGTTGATGATCATGCAGCAGTGACGCGGCGGCACCATGATCATCCGAACGGGAGTGAAGAGGACTCTGAGGAGGAGATGATCAACAAACCTTCATTACTGTTAAAGCTCAGACAGGATGTTCTTTTTCAAAATAAAAGGGGAGAGTTTAAACACAGAGAAAACATTCAGTCACTTTAATACAACTTTAAAGTATTTGTACTTTATTTAAATAGATACATTTCATCTACTCAAAATCTGATCAAATCATTAAATATGATGCACTGTGCAGGTGCTGGCAGGACAGACCAATCAGCTGAGATTAATATCAATACTAATAATAATAAAAAGAGAGATGCCATGTTAATAAATCAGATTTGATTCTTTCCTTTTGTTTGAAGATCTTCAGATTTCAAATCATAAATTCATCCAAAATAAATATTGGACAAAGTTTAAGTGATGATAAAAAAATAAATTGTGGCTGTATATTTTTAATAAAACATCCACACGCTGACTAAAAACACAAAGTCTTTTTCCATTTACGAGGCAGAGGAAGAATCAGAGTCTGCAGAAAAATTAATGTCAGATCAATACTGAGTCGTGTGATTCACTCACAGGGATTCTTTTAAATCCACTGAGTCTACAAGTTTTCTGCTGGTGGGATAAAAAAACACAGTGTGTGTGTGTGTGATGATAACACACTGATCTAGTTTCCTTTAAACACACACAGCAGAAGAACTGAGATTAATGGTCTTTGCTCTCGTTGGCGCCCCCTGGAGGCTGCTGGTCGTTACACGTCATGTCCTCGCCGACGTGTCAGATTTATTTTTAGTTTTAAATTAAACTTCTCAGAAAAAGCGTCAGTGGGAAAGTTTTTATGAAACAAAAGTCTAAAAACACAGTTTGACTGTTTTAAACAGTAAAAATCTGTGAGGATGGACAGAGGAGACGTTTATTCCTATTTTAGATTATCTGCATTATTTATATTTTATTATGACTTCATTTTAACATTTATTTTAGTCCGATATGTATTTTTCTTTTTGCATGTGTGTTTTCATGTTTCCATGTGATTGTTGTGCACATCATAATAAAAATCTTGAATCTTGAGAAGCTCGTTGAGACATTTTGAGCTTCAGTAATGTAAAAAAAGAGTGATGGTACTAAAATATGATGATGTGTTCAGACAGTTGTTGCTCCTGCTGTTTCTCCTTTGGGACAAACACACTCTGGTCTCATGTATTTAAAGTGTTCACGGTAACCATGGAAACTGCATCATCACTGTTGACCCTGAACACACAGGAGCCTGATTTATGGACGTTATCAGACACGTCGTTTTAATTAAAAGGACTCTCTGACCTCTCGTGGTCCTGCCGGATGTAGGTGAGCGGGCCGATCTCCACCCGGGTGATGTTGGTGTTCTGGTCCAGCACATGGATGTAGTGATGAGGCGGGATGCGGATGATGGACACGTCCACCTGCTCCGCCGTGCTGTTTCCTCCTTTCTTAGACATGATGGGGAATCCAAACTGCAAAAAAAGAGAAACATTAAATTAAAATGTTCCTTTATTTGGATATAAAGCTCATTATTAGAAATGTTTTTTATTCATGATTAATGAACAGTGAACAAGCTCTGCTATTGATTATTGATTGCTCCTTTAAAATAAAGCAGGATTATAAGATGGTTTATATTCTGGTCTTTCTTCTGTCGTCTGTGCAGTTTAAAGTCTGAGCTGAAGTTAAAGCGTCGCCTCTGCAGCTCGTTGTACCTGCTCGTTGATGGATAATTACAGGTGAGCTGTAAACTGCAGGAAAGAAGCTCAAAGTTTAAACGTGACTCAGAGAAACCTGCAGAGAACAAAGAACAAATGAAGCAAACTGAGAAACTTCTCTTTGTGATTTCAGCAGAGGAGGGTTCAGTTGTGTGGAGAAAAAGGCTCTTTGTGAACAGAGCTGGAAGAAAAATGACTTTTCTTGACTCACAGACGTTTTTATGACAGTGAAGCTCAGGTATGAAGAGAGACACACCTTCAGCACAAACACGGTGCAAAGTCTGCAAACCGAAAGACTTAGAGCTCAGTCAGCATCACACCCTGAACACACACAGCTCGGTGTCTGAATGAACATTTGAATAACATGGAAATTTAGTCTGAGAGACAAAGAGTACCGAAGCACTTTAGTACAAATTAAAGGTACTTTACTTCATTTTATTCTCACATGTAGACGTCAAAGCCTGTAAATGTTTAACACTAAATACTTATATATAATCAATGATGAAAACAGCTGCAGATCAATGAATCGATTGATCCTTTGAGCTGAAGTTTTCTGTGAACAGGCTCAGATGTCAGGTACAGGTGAGGTGAACATCTCTGGGGGACTATTTTCTATCATTTCACAGAATAAAAAGTTCTCAGGCACGAATAAACGCTCTTAAAAAGGAGAAACAAGCAGGACTGTGGCTCATCTTTTAAATCAGGTCTGAGATGTTCAGCTGCTTCATTAAAAACAGGTTATACTGAACTCCAGCCTCTGACACCAGCGGATTATTGATTATCAGTCATGAAGCCCAGGATGCAGGTTATGACAAAGACTCAGAGATAGAAAATGGAGGAGTCAGGAGGGAGGTGCCTCCTCCTGCTCAGGATCATTAGAAACTGTTTGTTCTGTCCAAAGAGCAGCAGCACACTGACTGCAGGCCTGCCCTCACACACAAACCATTCTGTTAATGTGGACATAGAAACCTGACAGAACCACAAGTCATGGAGGTAACTAACTAACCTCACTGCGTCAGGCAACTTCCTGGTTGAAAACTCCCCTGAGAGAACCTGATACCAAACTCCCATTACAAATCCTACATATTTAAGGTCATATTCCTTGTTATTCATCATTCGCACCTTACAGATAATTTATTAATGCATTTTAGAAACAAAAGGAAGCTGTGTTGAATTCGGCATACATTAATTAACACTTAGTTGTCTAAGTTTGAGGTCAGACCTTGTTTCCCCCTTAAACTCGCTCCTCTGCGCCGCCTGACGCGGTGTAACACTGGTGGAAGAACAGTGCGCCTTGTGAGACAAACACTTACTAAGATTTTGTTGAGTAAAAGCGATTGTCAGTGTTTCAGATCTGCGCCGAATTGAAGATCAGCTCGTATAATTTCACAAAACACATAAAAACTCACGAAGTAAGGCATGGATCTCAGCCGATAAGAGAAGAAATTTTAAAGTTTAAGATTTTCGAGGGGAGTTCTGCGGAAGGTGGCGCGGCTCTTACCTCGCTCCGGTGCGGGAAGTCCTGACTCACTCTGACGGTGGAGAGTTGTGAGGACAGCGGCGGACACACACACACACACACACACACACACACACACACACACACACCTCACACACGGTAATCAGGTGGGCGTGACTCTGTGTGTGTGTGTGTGTGTGAGTGCGCGTGAGATCCCGGAAATGGGATCTGAAGTCACGTGGTTTCCCGGGTTGCTGCTGCGTCACAGTCAGCTGGATGTGATCGATCTTTGCTGATCTTTGTGTGTGGATCGATAACTGATCCCGGTGAGGTCAGAGAAGTTGTGTGACGTCAAACCTTGTTCTGATGACGTAGTGAAACATCGTCAGAGGCTCTGCAGGGTGGAAACAGGAAGTGGCGCCACCAGCTGGTCAGTACGTGCAGCTGCAGGTTAAAGCTGAAGGAGGTCACTGATTAAAAAAAAGACTTTGAGTGTCTCTGTTCAAACTGACAGACTGAATAAAATCACAGACTGAATAAAATCACAGACACACGACAGCTGCCAACCCGCCGTCTGCTGCAGGACACAAACCTGAGCTCTGAACAACAACTAAGTTACTCTACTATTTGAGTTACTCATTATTATTGTTGTTGTTCAGTATTATTGTTCAGTTTTTTTGTCTCAAAGTTTTAAAAAAAAATCATTCCCACCAATAAAGACAAGAACACAGGAGCAGTGTAACATCATAGATATTTACTGATTAAACAAATAATACAGCCGGAGAGGACAAAAAACGACCAGAACAACAGGAAATATCAAAACAACACACACACACACACACACACACACACACACACACACACTTTGTGACTCTCATCATCACAGGTGTGTTTCAGCTCATCTGAAGCTGCCGTCAGTCTGTTTCAGCGGCCTCATACGGAAGATTTAAGACGCCTCATTAAAAATAAATCAAACAAATTCAGCATCATCTTGTCTGATAAAAACTGTTTGCTGTTTTTCAGGTTGGCACAAATGATAAAGGAACTTTTAAAAAAAGGACTGTGGGAAGAAAAAAAACAAAACAGGTGGGCTGCAGGTACGACCCCGACAGGTAACAGCTGAAACTACAACTCTGTCTCCCTCTGCTGGTGAACGTGTAAAATGCCTGTTAAATATCACTGAATCCCTCCAGGTATTACAGACAAAAATACTCCTTTTTAACTGAGACTTCTCATTGAATTATATCAAAGTAAATGTATGTTTTATAAAGACAGGATGTTTTTGTCTTAAATTTCTTTGTTTGATTTCTTTTGAGTTCAATTCTTTAAATCCTCCACAGCTGTCGGCTCAGGAGGGATTTTTCCTGAGAAAGACTTTAAAAAACAGCATCTCATTCACACAAAAGTCACACACGCACTTGCACGCACTTTTACACACACACACACACACACACACACACACACCTCTTTCATAACATGTTCAGATAGTTATGGCATGCTAAATATGGAGACTATCCAAAACGCTGCAGGCTGCACCAGAAACTTCTCACAACAAACAGGAAGAGGACAGTTCAGGATTCTGCATTCTTTTTAGGAAATTTTTGTGAAAAATATCTGAGGAAAATCTGTACAAAGACTTTGGTTGAATATCTGCTCCTGTATATAGCTCTAGTGTACAATATACATATTTAGATAACTCTAATTTAAATACTAATTTGGCTAAAGTGAATATCAAAAAATAGTTTGTATATGTGGAGACATGCCGTCTTCTGCTGTACACACACGAGCGACGAGAGGAGCTGCACATGCTTCCCTTTGAATCAACACTTTTGCAGCTTTGTTGTAGCTTCACAAACATTTTAACAACACGAACACGCCGACGCTGAGCCGACAGGAAGACTTACTACACGTGGTTAACATCCGCTTGGCATAAAATAGATTTTTTTTTAAATATTAAAAAGGTAAAATCTGAAATGGTCTGACACAAGAGCCAGAGTGAGACTGGACGGTCCAGCTTCTGTTCAACGAGCAAGAAAGAAATGATTAAAATCCAGCCATGAAACATAATGACTGTACTCTGTATGATAAAAATGGATTTATTTATTTAGTCATTGTTCTTTTTAAACCCTTCTTCTATTTTTTTTTGTGTTTCTATTTAAACATCTGCTATCCAACACTGATTATAACGGGACAAGAACAAGTAAATAATTATAATATTAGAAGTAACTTCTCATTTTTTATTGAACTCCATAATATTTTAATTACATTAACTTTTATTTTATCCTAAAATATCTTTATAAGGCTATACTGCCCACCTTTGTTGAAGAATGTATATCTGCAGTTTTTCTGGAGATGAATAAAGTGGATTAAATGTCACCATGAGTAGTAAAATCCCGTCTCCTGATATTATAAACCTCCAGAGTGTTTTAACGTCTGATAAATCATCAAACTTGTGGATCTGTTACTCAAACTGGACTTCCTGGGTTTTATTTCATTCTCTCACCTGAGTCTTTCTTTCTGTAGATTAGAAAAAGTTCATGAAGACTGCCATTTTTTGCATTTTAAAGTACTAATTTATATAAAAACATGGATTTACAGAAGCTCGCGGAACAGATGCTGGACAGGAAGTGATGTCAGGACTTCGGCTCTTTATAAGGTCAAAAATATAAAACTTCATGTTACAGTATTAGTGTTAAACAAGACTCTTAATAATCTGCAGAGGAGTTTTTCCCCACAGTGGGCTGACAAAATACCGCTGGTCCGACTTCTGTTTGGTTCATGTTTGATGAGACACGACGACACGAGCGTTAAAAAGGTAAAAAAAAAGGGAATTCATCCTTACAGCAACCAGATTCTGGTAGAAATGTGAGTAAAGGACCTTGTTGAGGATGCACAGTGGAGATTAAGTGCTGGTGTTCAGGCTGAGAAACAACACCAGTGTTCGACTTTTACTCCTCGAACTGCGTCCGTCACGTAGCTCAGACGGGTGAAACACTAGTGGGGAAATCTCCCCTTTATGCCCCTTTTAATCTTTCTCTGTTCCTGAGGTTGAAGGGCTTCAGTCCAACATGGCGTCCAGCTGGTCGGCTAGGTCATCAAACATGTTGCCGATGTCGTCCAGAATCGTCCCTGCAGATTTTACTGTGTTTGATCCACTGAGACAAAACATGGAAAATACGTATTAATATAAAAATAAAGACAGGCTGAAACCCTGCTACGCCCCCTACAGGATCTATCACCACCTACAGGTTCTGTAACCCTTTATAGGTTCTACTACCACAACTACACCTCAGGCACAACAAACAATATTCACCAACTGGTAATGTGCTGTACAAATATAAAGTTTCAGTCCATACGTTCATTTGATGCAGAAGCACTAAAGTTCGACAGCCATGCTAGCATGTCTGCCATCTTAGTTTAGCCTGATAGCAAAACAAAGTGAGCTAACATTTGGTAATTAGCATTGAAGTACTACAACTTAAATTCTGTTTAGAAAACCTCGACTTGGGAAATGACAATGAACCCCTGAAACAAAAAGAACAACTGGGGCTATTTTGTCTTCACAGGTCACAAAGCAAAGTTTTGGACAATTTCAAATGTTGACCTCAGCAGTGATAATGAGACATGTTTTCACAAACAGGTGTGTGGTGTTACAGCCTCAGAATTGTCTTACCCGTCTGAGGTCTCCTCCAGGTTCAGTTTTCTCTCGACGGCCTTCAGAGCTGCTGCCAGAGACGTGCTGGTCTGATCCAGCCTCTGCTGAACCACCTCAGTGCCGCAGGACAACTCAGGGACAGGACCTGGACCCACCACACACACCGGAGGCCTTCCAGCAGTCAGAGAGGGACTCTGAGGGGCCGGAGCTGGAGCTGGAGCCTGAGCTGGGGGTCCGTGAGCGGAAGAGGACGGAGAGGTGAAGGCCACACTTTGAACCACACTGACAGTCACAGCTGGAGAGGAGAATCCAGCTCCTGAGGAGACAACGGCAGGTAAAATACCATCACACCCCAAATCAAGTCCCATATCAGATCAAACAAGTCCCAGCCCAAGATCAACAAATACCAAGTCAAGATTCAGATCCAGAACAGTCAAGAACCTAAAAATCCTTTGAAATAGGTTTCAAGTTCAGTCCAAAGTCAAGTGCAGGCAGCAGGTTCTAGGTCAAGAACAATGTACAGACCAAGTCCCACATCAAAGCCCAAGTAAAGTCCCGCATCAAGATTAAGTCCAGAATAAAGTCAAGAGCAATAAGTCAAATGCATCAAGTTCCAAGTTTGGAGTCCTGGGTCAAGACCAAAGTTTCAATGTTTAATGAACATTTTCTGAGATCTAATCACCTCCAGATATGAGGAATAATCAGACTGCTTCTAAATGTTTTACAGCTTTAGTCACAAAGATAGTTTTTTGCAGATTTGTTTGTTTGTGCAGTTTGTCTTTCAGGTTCAGGTGAGATTACTAATGAGTCTTGCTGAGGAAACATTTTAGGATTTAGATCTTAGATTTAAATGGAACATTTGATTCAGGCTGATAATATTATTTTTTATTCTGTTTTTCTTCAAAAAACTTGGAGACCACTAAGATACTGTAAACATCTTACCTTGTGCTGCCAGGAGACTGTGGCGGACAGGTTTGGGGGCAACAGCAGGAGGTTTCGGGGAGAGCGGAGGTTTGATTGGGGAACCTGTTGCTGGACTTGCTGGCCTCTCCAGGCTGGCCTCGCAGATCCTCAGGTTGACCTCCTCCTGGCTCTGAGACGGAGGCCTGATGCTGCCGGACTCTGACCCAGATGCCCACACTCCCTCTCTGCTGGGGGAGCCTCCTCCCTGCTCCTTGTCTTTAGGTTTATGTCGGCGCTTCACCGTGTCCGACTCCTTCAGATTAAACTCGGGCACCTCCAGGTTCTTGGCTGCTTGTTTGTCTGGAGGCTCTAGCACGGCCTCAGCCCTGGGTGGCCCCGGAGCTTTGGGTCTCTGTTTGATGGTCAAGTTGCCCTCCTCTGCAAAGGGAATGCACTCACTAGAGCTGTTCTGAGGGGATGAGGAGCCCTCGAGTCCGCGACCTTTTGATTCATCTTCCTCAGAGTCAGACTTCACCCCTCGATCTGGCTCAGTGCTGCTGCTGGTCTGGGTAGGAATGCACTCGCTTTGCACCCTTCTCCTCACCCCGGCAGCCTCTCTGGGTTCCTGCCCTACAGAGTTGAGGGAGGGGGGAGGTGACTCCTGCTGGACGAGGTCTGGTTTAGGTCCTGGGGGGTTCTTCCCCTCCGTCCTGCCCTCCAGAGAGGCTGCGATGGTCCTCACGCTCACCGGACTGTCGGTCATCGACCCACCAACGGACGACGTTGTGCTGCTGTCGCTCAGCTCCCCGCTGGTGGTGCTGCTCACCGAGCTCAGTCTCTTAGGAGGAGGAGGAGGGGGACCTTTTTTCCGAGCGCGCACAGCAAAAGACTGACTGCGTCCCACATTTCCATTCTTTTCTGGACTCGACTGCAACTGAGCCAGCTGGCTGCGACCAGGTTTGCGGGTCAAGGTGGCATAAGATGACAGGTTTCCAGAAGGAAATGTCAGCTCCTCCTCGTCCTCATCAGGCTCTCCATCTGACAGTGCGTAGCGGGTCATGCTCTGGACACGCTTCTTGGGTGGCGTCAAAGTCATGTTGTTTTCGTCATGCCTGGAAGATGAGTTCAGGTCTGTGGAGCCACAGTGAGAGTGCAGGTAGCTGAAACCTTTCAGTGCTGGGGAGCCATGAGGGGAGGGGCCGCGAGATCCAGATAGTTTAGGCTTGGCTGGGATTGCTGGGTATTTAAACACAGTTGCAGTCCCCAGAGGCACCTGCTTCTGCAGCGGCTGCTGCTGCTGTGAAGGCCTCTGATCCCAGCCCTCTGGGAGGTTCCTCTCCTTAGCGGGGCTGCCGTCCAGGCTTTCCTGGGACCAGCTGTGGGGAGTTATGGAAGCCGTGGGAGGCTCCTGGGAGCGTCCGGAGCCTCTGGACCGGGTGTCAATGCTCTCCTGGCTCTGGGACATTCCCACTGCGTTCTTGATGGCAAACCCTTCCTCGCAGCCTCCGTAGTGGCTGGACATGGCCGTCTGCAGCTCAGCGCTCAGCTCACTGTCCTGGAAGGTCAGCATCTTTGGGGTGTGAGGAGAAGAGCATTCACCTGCTGCGTCAGGCGGCTCAATGGTGACCAGGTGGAGAGCTCCGGGGGCTTTGCGACGCAGCGTGCCTTGACCTGATTCAGCCTGAAGGATCGCCCTCTGGATGTCACACAGCTTCTTCACTGCCAGCATCAGCTTCTTCTGGTGGCCTGGAGGGGAAATTCAATCCATTAACTAAGTACAGAACTCTGGTGCCAACAGTCAAATTACATCATAGATATAAAGTGTCCTCACCCAGTTTGGTGATGCCAATCTCCTGCAGATCCTCCCATGTGAGGTCTCTGACGATGCTGATAGAGTCGTAACCATTTTCGGAGAGTTTTTTGTGGTACTGTGGGAGACCGATAGCACTGAGCCACTCGCCAAGATCAGACTGCGAAAAAGAAAAGATCACTCAGATCAGCAGCTGTCACAGTGTTTGACAGTCAGTGTTTTCAGCAGTAAACCTTTGAAAGTCTTACTGGGGTGTACTCAGGCAGCCACTCAGGGATGTTCAGGTTGTTGATCTCAATGGAGATTTTCTTGCGGTGGCCCGGTTTGGTCACTCCAATGGCAGTCAGATCCTGCAGACACCCAAATTAAATGAATACTCACAATATCAGCATACCAGTAAAACACTATTTACACTGCTGCTTTGCTGGTTGGCTAGTTTATTTAGAGGACATATAAGCTAATCATAATTTTCCTTTTCAATCAAGTGTGTGAATTCATTCAGCAAAATCTATGAACTTTTACTACTTTTAACAGAAATGGGTCTCAACCTTCTGGTCAAACGACCTGGTCCAACTATGTTTTAATACACCAGTGACTGATCGTCTTTATTCACCTCAGGAGTCATCCTGCTGATGGTTGGGACATCGTAACCTGCACTGATGAAGTTTCCGGTGTACTGCTCCAGCTGAAACTCACTCAGCCACTGACAGATGGCTTCTGCATCCTTAAAACACACAAAAACAAACACTCTGATGTTCAAACTGGGACACTCAGGTGAAAATGTGACAACAGTGTTGGTGGTATAGTGGTTAGCTTAGCTGTTGACCTGGGTTTGATTCCTGGCTAATGCACTTGATTTGATGTACCTTTTTGTACTCACATGTCCATAATAGTTCTTTGTTAAGTTAAGTGACCTCGCTTTGTTGTCCTTGTTTGTCTGATTCAATCTTCCTGAAAATTGTTCTGTGTGTAACATTGAGAGCAACTTAACTGTGAACACGAAGTTCTCCACTAAATCTGACTGTGATTGTGAACAACAGGAAATGATAAAGATGCTGCAAACTTGTTTTATTCAAGTTTTTTTCACACACAGGAATATTTGTAGTTTGTAGTGGTGAGATAAAACATTTTTGAGGATTATGGACATTTTTCTTCAGTTAAATTTTGTTCTAAAACTTTTAAAAAGACTGAATAAAACAAAAGCTGATCTTTACCTTCCCTTCCAGCATCTGCTGAGGACGAACAAACTGCTGAGAGAAACTCTGCTCTGCAGGTCTCTGCACCGTCACCGTCTGCCTGCGAGGAGTCCCACCTGCAGTAACATCACACCACACCTGATCAGGTGAACTAGACAGTGATAAGTTGCCTTTTTTTCACATTAACTCTCCTGGCAAAGGAGTTTAATTTCGTGTGTAGTAATATAATGTTATTTATTGACCTGGAGTGGAAAAAAACAGATAAGCCATACCAATAAGAAATGAAAACATAAAGATAAAACATGGAGGAGGTAAAAGGTTCAGTTTCCGCATATGTTAAGAGGAGATCAAAGAAAGGGAGAAAGTTAAAGACATGAAGCAGAAATAACCTGCTTAAAACGGAAAAAGTTAATAAAGATGTCGCAATATATTTAAAAAAAAAAAACAAAGACAGAAGGAGCTCCTGACGAACAGATTTTGACGACCATGGGTAGTAACAGGAAGTCCAATATGACTTTAACAGTGAAAACAGTACCTGACGTGAAGGGTCATTAAAAAGAAAAGTACCTGCAGGATGATCAGGCTGTTTGCTGAGGTCTAAGTGTCCAGAATCACCAGCAGAGGGCGCCGGCTGCGCACCAAAATACAGAAAACAAACTTGGAGTCAGTTTGCAGCATTTGAGTGAGTGAAGTGAAATGAGCTTTACATAAAAAAACATTTAAACTGTGACCTTTGTTTACATCGAGACTAAAAAATGACGAAAAATCAGGATTCATTCTGTGCAGTAAATTAATCAGTTACACAAAGATCGACAGCAACTTTAAAAGTTTAATCCTTGAAAATAAGAAAACAGATTGAAACTTATTTTTCTGTAATCTGATCAAAATGTTTCATGAATCAGCTGATCTTAAGCAGCCTGTTTTTTTTCAGTGATTCATTTCATTAATTTAGTTCAATCAAATGAGTTCAGTTGAATTATCAGGTTATCATTCTAAACATAAATCTATCAATAAATATGAAATCAAACTGGACCAGATCTGACAGTTTAAGCCTGAGACTGTGTGAACCTGATGGACCAGCAGGTGTGTCAGTCTGACAGTGTACCTTGCTGGCGTTGTCATGGTGACCAGTGTTGTGTTGAAGTCCGTTGGGTGCGTTGTTGCTCTCGGTGCTCTGTCCGCTGCCGGCGCTGCGGGTGCTGCCGACGCTGCCGGTGCTTCCCACGCTGTTCCTGTCTCCTGCTGCAGACAAAACAGACAGGAATGAATCTGTGAAGCGGAGGAAGGAACGGAGAGACCGTCGGACGAAGAGTGTCGGCGTCAGGATGTGGAAGCAGCAGATGCTCTTTGTCGAGTCGGACGGGGCCAAAAAGCCTGCAGGGGGGGGCTGGGGAGGGGTGGACGATGGGAGTGATGATGATGGGGGGGGCAGGATGCAGGTTTCTGATATAAAAGCTGTGCTGTGGCAGAGCGGGGGGGGGGGCACAGCTGCAGGCAGGACTCCATTAATGACAGTCATGTAGCATCAGTCGCCGTTTCAGTTGTTGCTTTTCTCTCCAATGTCAGACCTACAACGTGACATCCTGAGTGAAATAATATGTGACTGAGTGCAAAATCCTCCCTTTAGAAAATACTATAAAATAAAAAAGTTTATAGTCAAATCACAACATAATTCTGTAGCTAAACCCCTTTGTGTATTTGTGAAGGACAGTTTTAAGTGCTTGGTAGTAAATTATAAAACACAGAGGGAGTTAGTTCTGGTTTTGGACATGCAACTACATGAAAACAGCTTCATAAAATCTTTAAGGATAACAGAATCAAAGAGTCTGTTACAGATTCAGCTCCATCAGAGGATCCTCAGTAAACTTACTGAGCCTCTTGTTCTCAGCATTTTGCAGAGCGACAGTTTAAATATGAACTTAATGTCGCCCTCCTGTGGCAGCAGGAAGTACTGACAGCGTGACGCTCTGACCGCAGGTTCAGCCTGAAGCAGACAATTTGTTTGGACCCGACACACCAAGATGACAAAAACCTCACCTGACCATAACCTTTACCTTCTTCTATGGGAGTACTTTGTGTGTTTTGATCATTTCCACCTGCCTGACAACCTTCCTCTCACCTGAAGAGTCGCTAAGAAGTGTTTAAGTTTTCAACATTAAGACGAGAGATGACCGAAAGTTGAAGTGATGTGAGGACACTGATGTAAAGTGATGACAAAAGAAGCGAGATGATGTGAGATGGCATGAAACTACACGAAGCATGATGTGAAGCTGTGTGAGGCAACGAAAGGAGACAGAGTGAGTAAGAATGATAATGTGAAGCGACTTGAGGAGACATCAGGCGATGCAAGATCATTTTGCAGCAACGTGAGGTGACTTGAGATAATTTAAAATGGATCACAGTGAGTCCTAACAGGTCCTAGTGAGGCCACGTCAGGTGACGCAGACCTGATTTTAGCGGTCTTGGTGTTTCGGGTCCGGATGCAGAGCACTGAGCGGGGCAGCGAGGCAGCTTCAGAGCAGCCGGGGAGGAGAAGCTGTCGTTCGGGGCTCTTACCATGACACGAGTCCCTGAGAACCCAGATGTCCTCGAAGGGAAACTCAACCTGAGACAGGCGGCTCGGAGACAAACCTATCAGACACAAAGACTCTGATGGACTGCGCTCTGTAAGGGGGGCTGACTGAGGAGAGGAGGGCGCTGAATGACAAAGATCAGATAGAAAAGGCTCCTACGGGGTCTCTGGGACGTTTACAGTGGAAATGAAAAAGAAAGATGTTTGTTCTTCATGCAGGTTAGTGATGATACGTCCTGCTGAAATGAGGGTTATGGTTAATTTACAGGTGATCAGACAGATCTGATCTGAGGTCTGACACCAAGTTTAGTTTCCATACAACATAAAGTGACACCAACACTTTTTATCAAAAAGAATCATCATCTGATCTGAAGAAGCCTGAACATATCTCAAATCACAACATTAGATATCTGCTGATGACATCACAGAGTATTTATATAAGATCATGAAATGACAGTACACCCTGCGCGTCTGTTTTCAGAAACGTTCATCCATGCGTCTTTTTAAATGATCTAGATCAGAAGGTGGATGTTGAATGAAAACTGATCGTGTGGGCAGGAGGTGGCTCTGCGCTGCTCTTTAATAGAGGTGAAAAAGTTAACCAGACATACATTTACCAAACCAGCGTGTTAAAGCTTCATCCTCAAAGTGTTTTCTCCTAAAAACTGAAGAGTGCTGTTTGAAAACACCTCTAATGAATCAGAAATCTCTCCTCTGTTTGAGGGGTTTGTTTTTGAGTGAGTGATGCTCACTGTTGCCCCATGTGGCCGTTGGGGGGTAAAACAGGCCGCACATCCCCCGCTCTCAGTAACTTTTAAGCATCAGTGGGTGTTTTCAGCACTCCGACCTCAAGGGGGCAGTAATAAGCAGCTTGCTACATAAGAATGAGCTGAAGACGACGCCACAGTAAACTTACTCGGTCGGGTGAGAAAGGTGAATTTTCATTAGAAGTGTTTTAAAGAGCATTTTCAGGTTAAAGTTAGACATATTAGAGAGTTTACACTGTAAAAGATAAATGATCAGTGTGTCCTAGAATATCTCGACGAGAGGTTTGACTGATCAGATCGCGATGAGCAAAAGCATCAAACCCTTTATAATCCAGGTCTTAGCTCAGAAACCATGTAGAGAAACTGATGATTTAAATCCTCAGTGTGAATGA
This sequence comes from Scortum barcoo, assembly GCA_023238725.1. NCBI lineage: Eukaryota > Metazoa > Chordata > Actinopteri > Centrarchiformes > Terapontidae > Scortum > Scortum barcoo. Next base: position 1,141,342 of record CM041547.1, read on the forward strand.
CTGCTGCAGGTCTGACAGCTTTATGCAGTTTAATGTTTGCATGTGTGAACTGACTGTTTATAAAGACGGACGACGTGTCTCCACTTCCTCAAACTGTAATGAAGCCAAAACATGTCGATACGGGCGCCGCCATCTTGTTCTGGTGACAGCCAGTCTGTGCAGTAGTGGTCAGGGGGAGGAGCCTCTGTATCAAAGTCCCGCCCACACACCCGCCTCACTCGATCAGTAATCAATAATTAGTAACTGTTAGCTAACGATCACCTGCTAAAGTTGAAGTTACATCTCCTCTCTTCTACTCTACGTACAGTTCCTGAAAAGTCGTCCGCAGGCGCATCCATGACTACTTCAACTGTCAATCATGAAGCCACGTCCCCTTTAAATATTATCAAATCACTAATTAAAAGTAAACTGATCAGAAAAACAAACACCGTGATAAGAACTACATAAAATGACAGAAAGCATCTTTAAACTTTTATTTTTTTGTTTATCCCATCTGCTAACATGGAGGGGGCGGGGCTTATGAGCTGCCACCAGGGGGCGATCCAGATGTTTTGGCTTCACTGTGGGGGGGCTGTCACGTCATCCATCTTTATATTCAGGCTGTGGTCCTGAGTGTGCGTGTCCTGAGTGTGTATACCTGTGTTGGCGGTGAGGCCGTTGGCTAGCGGCAGCACCACGTGGGTGGGGGGGGCGTACAGAGTGTAGGAGTCGTCGGTCTGAGGGGCGGAGCTGAGGCTGGAGGAGAGGGGGGCTCTGGACAGCAGCTGCTGGCGCTGGGTGGGCAGAGAGGCGTGCCGGGACAGGGTGCCCCCTAGAGGGCGAGACGGGGAGGAGGAGGAGGGAGGGGAGGTTATCAAGCTGATGGTTAGAGGTGGAGGTCAGTCATTATGTGTGGATGGAGAGATGGATGCAGGAGGTGGGAGGAGGTGGGAGGAGCGTGGGATGGTCTCAAAGCAGGCGGATTAGTTTCTAACTGAGGAGGAAAAGTGGAGTTTCTAATCTTCCTCACGTCCTACATGATGATGTTGAAGGTCTCTGCTCTGACTGAATGAAGTGGAAATACAACAAACCACCAAACATCGGGTGGGTGTTGACTGAAAAGATGACCCCCCCCAGGACTCAAAATAAGAGTAGAAGTCTGCTGATATTCTGTATCTGTCTTCATCTCTTGCATTTCATCACCATGATGAACACATATGTGGATTCATCCGCCGCTGAAAGTAGTCCCCAACAAATGAACTGTTTCCTCCTGTTTGTTTGATAAAAGGTACAGCGAGTTTTAAATTACTGAGACATTTTAAACATCAAACTTTTATATTTGTGTTTTTAAAGCTTCACGTCTTCAGCTGAGAGCCACACACAGGAAGTCAGATGGATCTGTTGTCTCTGCACGTGTTGACTCTGATAAAAATACAGAATAACAGCAGACATCTCCTTTAATCAGGCCCTTCAACATCTGGATGTTTTCGTGATGTGTTCACGTCTAACTTCAGGCGTCCGACTGACCGTTTCGCCTGCTGATGACCTCCACGATGGACGGAGGGAAGAAGCCAACCCGGTCCGTCCCCCTCTGGGTGTCGTGGATGTGACCTTTCCAGCGTCCGTCCATGTGCTGCTCCAACACCTGCAGAGGAGACGAGACGGGGGTCAGTTCACCTCATCAGCAGCGCAGAAAAACCAAACATCGGCCCATTTGTGGGTAAAAGGCTGAAACCAAAAGTGTCTGGGTTTTTCCACTGTTGATCATCAGAACACATTTTTGTAAAGTTTAATTCACAGAACGAGTCCCGACATGAAGCAAACTCCTTCATCACATCCTTCAGCTTTACTCATCAGCCTGATTCACTCACAGGAAGTCAGACTGATCATTTACACGGGACGAAGTCCAGACCTGCCTCACCCTGAAATCACTGCAACCCGCAGGTAGGTAAAGTATTTAAACCTACCTGTAAGTAAAAAGTATTTTTACTCCATCAGAGGTAAATATAGTATTTTTACTCCATCAGAGGTAAATATAGTATTTTTGCTCCGTCAGAAGTAAATATTTATTTTTACTCCATCAGAGGTAAATATGGTATTTTTACTCCATCCCTCAATACACACAAAAACAACTGTGACCAACCTATCAGATCCTTCCTTCTTAACTGTGCCACAAACCAAACTGAGTGTCTGTGTGTGTGTGTGTGTGTTGGACTTGTCTCCACCTGCCTCACAGTTCACTTCTTGTTCTCACATTAAAGCTTTGACTTCAGATGACAAACAGTTCAACAGAGACACTGTGCTCTTATTCTGAAAGGTTTAACAGCTGGGGAGGGACGGCGGGACATCACCACTGACTGGAGGGGGGACATCTTCTTTACACAGTAATGAGAAAATTGTTAATGTAACTGTAGAGAACAATATCCCCCCCCACAGTGAAAATCTACCATCATCAGTTTTTGGTGAGTTGAATCTGAAAAGGATTTAATTTAGCACGATTTCAACTGAATATCAATTATTTCTGAAGTATAAATTCATAAGTTTGTAAGTTTTCACTTGTTTAACTGAAGTTGTAATAAAGTAGATTGTCACGTTATTTGTTTTATAAAGGAAGCAGGAAGTAAAATGATCTTTATAACAAGACAAACCTGTAAACTTCAACATAACAGATCAATATTTCACTTCACCGTCATGTTTGGGTTCAGTTTTCTTTACTGAGGTGAAATTTCTCCAAAATGAAGCTTCAGGTTTGGTTCCTGACCTGAATCCAGCTGATAAGTGATCAATAACTGATTGATTGATTGATAAAGCTCACCATGATGACGTCTCCTGCTCGGATGTTGAGGGCCGTGGGATCGTGCAGGTTCCAGTAGTCCTTCAGAGCTCGAACCTGCAGGACGCCCGTCGCATCTGCATGAAAAAAAAGAGATTCATTTCGATCCTGATGTTTTTTAACTCTGAGGAGAAAAAAAGTGAAACACAGACGTCAGATCTGTCAGTTTCAGCAGGACTGATTAATAATTAATGAGTAAAGTCGTTCATCTGCAGCAGTAAACAAGATCCATGTTTAAATCACTTCTTCAACACAACCGCTCATTATTCCCTCAGTCTGTTCCCACAGGAACTTCAAAAGACTGCAGGATTACAGAGCACACACACACACACACACTCTCTCTGTATACATGCAGCTCTGCTAAATTTGAGGCTGAATGTGAGTCTGCTCTTTGAAGCTGTAAGAGCCGACCGATAATAGTTTAACGTTGCGTAACCCAAAATTTCAACACAGCTGCTGTAAAATCAGGTGGAGGTTGACGGATCCAGACCCCGACCCAGGACTAGATCCCCGGGGGTAAATAAAGGACCAGGTAACAGGCAGTAAGGTGAAGGCTCCTGTGTGACGCTGACCTCGGAGCAGCTGCTTGATGTCTCTGCTGGCGTGCGACGTGGTGAACTGGTTGACGATGTCCAGCGCCGTCTGGTTGTAGGTGTTCCGAATGTTCACGTCCACTCCGGCCTGCAGGGGACAACAAACAGGAAGATTTACTGCACTCGGATACGAAAAGTCATGAAAAGTCAGAGGATGAGATATTATCAGAGTTCATCCTGAGTTTACTTTATTCTGAACCACAACAGCTAAAAAAACATCTTTTTAATCATTTAAATATCTGATAAGTGTTGATGTGAACGTGTCTGCAAGTCGTTCAGAGACGATGTTTAATATATTTAATATATTTAATATTTAAATCGGATGTGTTTCAGAGTTCAGTTCAGATTCTCCTGTTTAAACTCTTCATGAAGTTTGAGTCAAAAAACCCTCCTGAATCACAAACGAGAGGTTAATGAAGTGGACAGAAAAATGATTTAAGTTGATTTAAGAAAACTCTTGATTGAAACTGATGAAGGTCTGAACCGTCGCAGACTCGCTTGATTCGGTGAACTTACGTCGAGCAGCAGTCGCACCACCTCGGTTTTCCCGTACAGAGACGCTTCGTGCAGAGCCGTCCCGGACTTGGTGGTCTTGTTGATGTCGATGCCGGCCTTCAGCAGCAGTCTGGAACCAAACAGAGACACACCTGAGTCCTCCTGAGTCCACCTGATCCTGAGCTCTGAAGTCACCACGACCTGCAGACCTCAAAGAGTCCTCAGAGTCCAAATCAACTGTTTTTTTTATCTGTTGACTGAAAGTTTTCCTGCCCAAAATGTTGTACACACTCACGTGACATCCAATCAGATGATTTTCATTTGTAAATAATGAACTGAGCCAACAGAAAAAAAAGGAAATTTGCACTCTGACTATTCCTGCTCCATTATTCTTTTTATTTGATTTCATTGTTTTGATTTTATTCTGCTTTTAGTCTTTATGAATGTTCTTCTGATATTTTTCATGTAAAGCTTTGCCTTTATTTCATGATTCTCGTACATTTCTTCCAGGTTGTGGTGTCTGATTCTGAACATGGTTCGTTCACAAACATTTTGAAACGAGAAGCCGAAAGCTCGAGGTGATTTATCGATTTAATGAGCTTTAATCTGCACGTCGCTCTCTGTAAGTATTACACAGCAAGTTTATGTGAACAACGACTGAAATGCTAACTGGTAGCTTCCACACACACACACACAGATCAGAGCAGAGTGAAAGTGGGTCAGAGGGATGCTGTAGTTTCAGAGGTCTGCAGGGAGTGTGAAGCACGAAGACGAGACAACACGGCGAGTTCAGGCTCCCACATCAGCGTTCAAACAGCTCAGCGGTTAAAAACCACAAACCACAGCAGCCCCGCCCTCCACACACACACACACCAACTAAACCACCTGAACATGGAAAAAAACAGATTTTACACCTGAACTGAGTCAGATTATCAGGTTTGTTTCTCCAACAAGACAGATAAAAAAGACTCATTTAAACAGGAAGATAAAAAAGGTGAAAGAAAGAGGAGAAATAACGGAGCAGCATGAAGATAAGACAGAACGTGATCTAAAGATGTCAAACTCCTGCGACGTTCCTCATAAGAACGTTGAAAATAAACCTTCACCTTTACCTGCCTCCTCCCTGAGGGGGGGGGCGACTCGTCTCACCGTATGATTTCTTTGTGTCCGTTGCGGGCGGCGAGGTGCAGCGGCGTGGTGAAGGCGGAGTCAGTGGGCTCCTTCCTCTCTCCTTCCAGCAGAGCCACGACCATGTTACTGCTGAGCAACAGCTGGGCCACCTGTGGGGGGGACACGACGAAGCCTCAGGTGAAACCAACCGCCACCAAACGTCTGCAGGAAACACGACGAGCACGAGCGAACAGCAGGACGGACTCCAGATGTTCAGACACAGCTGGAAGCTAAAGTTCACTTAAAGAGTGGAAATGTTTTTACCACACACGTGATCTCACTTTGGCTTCATAAAACTACAGTTTACAGACTTTAATCTGCACAAGTGAAGCAGCATTTTCATTATTGTTGGTGATAAATACAGGACTGATTTTAACGGGACATAAAGGATTTATAAAGGAAGACTAAAAGTAGTAAAACATTTGTAATAAATTAACATGTCTGTTTTTAATGAACATGTTTCTACTGAAGTTAAAAGAAAAATTCAGTTTTAATAATTAAACAAAATCAGAAACACTCAGTTTCTACTAAAACATCTTTACCGTTAAAATCGTCTCTTTTCATGATCTGAAGTTTTTTAGTGTTTTTAAGTTTTTTCAGCTGCATCATTCGATCAGAAATGTTCGAGATCCTCAATAAAATTTGAAAATAAAGTTCTGTGGGTTCATCAGGAGGAGGTGAAACAGACGAGAGCTGAATGGAAACACAGCAGCTGCAGCGACGACACACCCCGACAACACCGAGGAGCAGCTGAGAGCCGAGCACACACACACACACACACACTCTCTCTAAAGATATCTCAGTGAAGTTTGAATCAGCAGTGGGGGGATCAGGCTTCACTTTCATGTCTCATTTAACAAACAAGTCAAAACAAAGATAAAAACCGGCGATGAAAGTAACTAAAGTACATTTACTCGAGTACAAATCTGAGGTCATTGGAAATTGTATTTCCATTAAAAAAATATATATACTTCAACTTCTCCTCCAAATAAATATAGTATTTTTCCTCCATCAGAGGTAAATATAGTATTTTTACCTCCATCAGAGGTAAATATAGTATTTTTCCTCCATCAGAGGTAAATATAGTATTTTTACTCCATCAGAGGTAAATATAGTATTTTTACTGCATCAGAGGTAAATATAGTATTTTTACTGCATCAGAGGTAAATATAGTATTTTTGTGAAGTGAAGGAGAGGTACCGCAGGTCCTTCCTGCCTGCTGCTGTCAGACTACACAACAAACAAAATGCCTGCTAGTCTGCAGATAATAGACAATGAACAATAAACAATAACACTATTTCACTGTTTTTTTTGCACTCCCTGAGATATTATATATATTTCTCATATGTATACTCTCAGGCACACTCCCTCTGTACTATGTACAGGTTTACTTACAGTTATAGTTATAAATATTTATCTAGGATTATTTTACCTTTTATTTCATTTTATTTTATTTTATCTCATGTCTTACATTCTTATTGACTATTTCCCACTATGTGTCTTCGCTGCTGTTTACGCTGTGAATTTCCCCGCTGTGGGACTAATAAAGGAAAATGTCAATCTGAATCTTTACTCCATCAGAGGTAAATATAGTATTTTTACTCCATCAGAGGTAAATATAGTATTTTTACTTCCATCAGAGGTAAATATAGTATTTTTACTCCATCAGAGGTAAATATAGTATTTTTACTCCATCTCAGAGGTAAATATAGTATTTTTACTCCATCTCAGAGGTAAATATAGTATTTTTACTCCATCAGAGGTAAATATAGTATTTTTACTCCATCAGAGGTAAATATAGTATTTTTACTCCATCAGAGGTAAATATAGTATTTTTACTCCATCTCAGAGGTAAATATAGTATTTTTACTCCATCAGAGGTAAATATAGTATTTTTACTCCATCAGAGGTAAATATAGTATTTTAACTCCATCAGAGGTAAATATAGTATTTTTACTCCATCAGAGGTAAATATAGTATTTTTACTCCATCAGAGGTAAATATAGTATTTTTACTCCATCAGAGGTAAATATAGTATTTTTACTCCATCAGAGGTAAATATAGTATTTTTACATCGAGGTAATCAGAATTTTTTACTCCATCAGAGGTACACGAAACACTAAAAGCTTCTAAACATTCGAGGAAAATGTGGCAGAAGAATTGAGAGCCGCCAACAGAAACATATTTTAAATCTTTACACGGGTAAACATCGAGGACTTTGTTAAAGTGTGAGGGCAGAAACACATCGTCACACGGTGTCGGATTGATGAACGTCTATTTGGTTTGTGTCGCTGCTACGAGAGACACAAAAAGAGTTTAACACGGAGCCAGAAAGAGACGTAACAACGATAACAGAGATGTTTACTGACGGACAGAAAGGTTGTCATGGAAACAATCAAACCTGCGTGTTTGTCCAGCTGTAACTCTTTACAACTGCTCTCACTTCCTCTGACTTCCTCTGTTTCCCTGCAGATTTACTCAGATTACTGCCTCGATCCTGAAACACCCCTCAGCCCTGAAACTTCAGTTACAGCGTCAGAACTGACGACAGCTTTAGTAAAAGTCACAAACAGACAAATAAAAAGAAAACTGCTCACATGGACTCTCCCGAACTCGCAGGCCAAGTCCAGAGGAGTCTTCTTGGCCTTGTTGACCAAACAGGGGTTGGACTGATGCTGCAGCAACATCTCAGACTGAAACACACACACACACACACACACACACACACACACACACACAAACACAGATTTTAACTTTATCAGGAAGGAAAAGTAAAAAACAACATAAACAGAACAAAACATTTAAAAAAAAATTGTCCTCTTGATGTGCTGATGGACATTAATCTCGTGTGTGATGTTATCTTAGCTTAGCTTAGCACAAACACTGGAAGCGGGGGGGAACTGTTAGCTGGGCTCTGCAGAGGCGTCAATGCTGTAACATGGATAAAGTTTCAGCTGACGTAAAGTTCGACCGGCTGAAAAAACAAAGTGTGTTCAGATCTCAGAGGATCCACTTTTTAAAGCTCGGCTGCAAAAAAAAAAGAAAATACTGTGGTGGTGGAGCGTGTCGTAGTGTGAACCTTTTATTACCCACCGCTGTCTCTGAACATGATAAATATACTGTGTGTGTGTGTGTGTGTGTGTGTGTCTCATTGTAGAAAAATAAATCTGTGTAAATCTGTGTCTTTAAAACAACAACACAATAAAACTTTAACATATGGAGCTGCAGGCAACAACAACATGTCAGTAAACTGAAAGTCTGTCTCCATTACAAACACAGAAAGTTCACCTACATTCATCTTAATCCTGAACAATAACAAAATCATTAAAAATCTGAGCTCAGGATTAACGTAGTCAGTCAAAATGTCGCCTCACATCTGCTCTGCTCAGACAAACAGGGTCACTAATCACACCCCCACCTCAAATCTGATCACCCCAACCCCGAATCTCTGAATCCAATCAGACTCCAGCTACATCCTCCTCTGATCCTGAAACACCATCAGGAAGTATTCACATCCTTTACTGCAGCAACACACATTCTCCTTCGTTTATACTGCTTTACTTATTGGGCTTGCACCGGGACCAGGGTAACTAATTTCATTCCATCCCATGTTTAATGTGTTGAAATGACAAAGAATCCTTGAATCCTTGAATCAGTAAAGTGGAGTTAAAGTCCATAAAGTAAAGTCCTGTGCAAAAGCTCAGTAAAGTGGAGTTAAAGTCCATAAAGTAAAGTCCTGTGTCAGTAAAGTGGAGTTAAAGTCCATAAAGTAAAGTCCTGTGTCAGTAAAGTGTCCCCTGTGTCTGTTGTCCTGTTGTCTGTTCTCTCATTAGATGATTCTTCCTCCTCATTAATGTAAAAGCAGGATTTTACTGTTGGAGTTGGTTGAGGTGGAATCAATTTTACAACTAGTTTGTATTTTGGGACTGCAGCTAATGATTCTTTTCATTCTGGATCAATCTGCTGATTCTTTTCTCCATTGATCCATTGATTGATTCTCAGTGATCAGTTATTGATCTCTGGTGATGGACTCACCACTTCGTAGTGTCCGTACTGATGAGCGGCGAGGTGCAGCGGGATGTGTCCGTCCAGAGAGACGCCGTTGACCGAAGCTCCGGAGCGAAGCAGCATCAGGACCGACTCAGCTTTCCCCTGCCAGGCGGCGTAATGCAGCGGACGCATCCCTGCAGAGACAACAACAAACCGTACAAGAAGTCAGTAAAAATACCAAAACAACTGTGGAAAAATACTCGATTACAAGTAAAAGTCCAAGTATGAGCAGTGAAAATGGACTTTAAGTACCACAAACTAAATCCTCATTATGCAGAGCGGCTGAAAAATGATGTCGCTCATTTTGTTGACTTATAATCATCTTAATGTGTGATAATACTTCATTTATATTTTCTGTCAATACTCTGCAAAGTAACTAAATAAATGTAATGCAGTGAAAAGTACAATGCTTTCCTCATAATTGTGGATGTGTAGAAGGGTAAAGTAGGAAAAAAGGCGAGTAAAGTACCTCAAAGTTTTAAAGTTCTTCAGTATTTGTACTTTTGTTTCATCACAGCTGATTAACACTGAGCTTTTATTACTTTTATTATTTGTGTGTTTATGATCTTATCACACGCTGATAAAACAGCCTGATTTCACCGTCAAGACTCTGAAACACAGAAATAAACACACACGAATCTGAAGAGTTCGAACACTTCTTCTTCTTCAACTCCTCTCACTGTGAATGTTCTTTAAAATAACTTTCATCAAGTTTAAAGTGTCAATAAACTCTGTGTGTGTGTGTGTGTGTATTATTGTGTGTGTGCGCATGTGTTGCTGTCTGTTTACATTGCCACACACACACACACACTCAGGATGACACACAGATGTAAATGAGCTGCAGTGAACGCAGCACAGCTGTTAATCTGCTGTGATGATCTGAACCAGCTGATGCTGTTACACACACACACACACACACACACACACACACACACACACACACACACACACACACACACACACACAGGTCATGTGACTGGACAGTGGAGAGGAAATTAAATCTGAGTGACTTAATTTAACTCTAATTGGATGGAGTCTCTGTCTGTCTGTCTGTTTGTCGATTATCAATCAATAATCCATCTGATTGACTCTGTTCTTGGTGTGTGTGTCTGACCGTTGCTGTCCTTCACGTCCACGGTGGCCTGAGCCTCCAGCAGGGCCGACAGCAGCTCCGTGGTCCCCGTGAGAGCGGCGTGATGAAGAGCCGAAAACCTGAGAGGAAGATTTTTATCAATAAAAAAAAAAAACAACTTTATTCAATCAATATTTTAACAACACACTCACATAAACACAAACGTACTTTAAAACAACCACAAATAACCAGATTCTTTAAGTAAATAAATCACGTCAGTTCCTCATGAGAATAAATCAGTGAACTGATCCCTCAGTCTGTGTAAAAAGTCAAATCAATAATTTATTTTAATCGATATCAATATTCTCTTCCTGCTGACAAACAGCCGTCTTTGTTTGTGTTGAAGTGAAATTAACGAGCTGATGTTTGTAGTTTAAACTGAGAACGTGAGAGACGAGACGAGTTCATGAGACTGTAAAAACAATAAATCTAAAAACGCGTCAGTCTGAAGTTTAACGAGAGAAACTATAAAAAGATAAAAGAGCTTTAAATTAAACGTCAGTTCAACACAACTCTGATCTTTATTTTAATTTATTTTACCTCTTTTCATCGATATTCTACTGATCATGCTTTTATTTTATTATCTTTATTGTGCTGCTGTAACAAGACAATTTCCCTCCAAGGATCAATAAACTCTATCAATCTATCAAATTTCTATCTAATTCTAATTTCATTAACATGGAAAAAAGAAAACTTGAGTAACATCAGGCAGTCATTGTGAAAACATTTAACGCCCTTCACTTAAGGTTGATCTTGAAGGCACTGTATTATATCATTTTTCTGAACGTAACTCACATGGACACAATTCAGAATCATGAGAAGTGTTTGTATGTCTGCTACAGTTGTTAGTACATTTAAAAATTCATCAGGAAAAGGAAAATGTGTGTGTGTGTGTGTGTGTGTAGTGTGTGTGCAGTGTGTGTGTGTGTGTGTGAACAGGACGAGAGCAGTCACTGTGAGTCAGACGACCTGCAGCTACAGGTGAAACACCTGAAACACATCAGAGAGACACACCCTGCAACACGGCTCCATGTACACGTCTGTTCATGTGTTCATCAACACGGCTCCATGTACACGTCTGTTCATGTGTTCATCAACACGGCTCCATGTACACGTCTGTTCATGTGTTTATCTGTTCATGTGTTCATGTGTTCATGTGTTCATGTGTTCATGTGTTCATGTGTTCATCTGTTCATGTGTTCATGTGTTCATCAACAAGGCTGAATCTACAGGTCTGTTGATTCACTGATTATTCAGATTACAGCTCATCTCATGGTGATAATCTAAAGAGTTAAATGACATATGAGCCAATAACGTCCTGTTTAATGTAAACAAACAATTTGAATATCGATCATATCTCATATCTCAAAATGAATCTCTTTGGACAGTTGGATAAATAAATAAAAATCTGAGGACATCTTCTTTAATTTTTCAGTTGTTTTGGTGAAAATATAATCGAATCAAACACATTTCTGCGGATCGTTTAAAGACGATTCGTTTTTTATTTTCTGCGCCGACTTTGTACCAAACTTATAAAAAGCTCATCTCGTCCAAACGTCCTCCCCCCACACGAGAGAGGAAAAAACGCTGAAGGCTACGAGTGTGTGAATAAAGGCAGCAGAGACATTAGAGGAGGAAGAAAGAAAGAAAGAATAACGGTGGAGAGGGAGGGATGTTTTTACTGAAGCTCTCTCTTCATTTCTTTCTGTTGCGTAACGCGAGCGGCAGCATTCATGTGGGAGCAGAAACACACAGAGCCGAGGGCAAGACGACGATAATGGAGGAGTACTGAGGGAGGTTACAGAGAGCAGGAGGAGGAGGAGGAGGAGACAACAACAGGAGCAGCGTGGGGGTCACAGGGTGGAGCTGCAGGAGAGGAAGGCTGACGGACACTTCAGGAGGTGGAGGAGTTAGTTCATGGGAGGAGGAGTTAGTTTATGGGAGGAGGAGTTAGTTTATAGGAGGAGGAGGAGGAGTTAGACTACAGGAGCTGAAAGAGTTATTCTTTAGGAGGTGGAGGAGTTAGTTCATGGGAGTCTACGAGAAATACAGGAGTTGGACTTTGAGGAGGAGGAGGTGGAGGAGTTAGTCCATTAAGAGGAAGAGAGGTTAGTTTCAGAGATATGAAGGAGTTAGTCTATAGGAGGTGAAGGAGTTAGTCTGTGAGAGTCTATAAGAGATGGAGGAGTTAGTCTCAGAGGTGGAGGAGTAAAACTCAGAGAGGTGGAGGGGTTAGTCTATGAAAGGAGGAAGAGTTAGTCTATTCAACGTGAAGGAGTACTCAGAGGAGGAGGAGTTAGTTTCTGAGAAGAGGAGTTAAATCTATTAGGGGTGGAGGAGTTAAACGTGACGCTCTCCACACAGACCTCCCCTGTAACCTGTAACTAAGTAAATTTACTCAGGTGTTGTAATAAAGTACAAATCTGAGGTACTGAGAGTTTACAGGAGTGTTCATCTTTATGCTGACGACACCTTCCTGTATCAGCTCTTCCACAAACTCCACACTCCTTTTTATTAAACCTGGAGCTCATTCTGAACTCCAAAAAGACCAAATGAGTGGCTGGAGGATGAATTACTTTCATCCTTTCATCTGAATTTACATTTATACATTTTATTTTTTCTATTTCTACGTTGTGAATTGCACGTCTTCACATCACTGTACTTCAATTCTCTGTGTTTTTTAGAGATAATCTCTGTTAAGATGTTTCCGTCATGTTTCAGCATTTCTGCGAGTCTGATTTTATTTTGTGGCAGCGTCACTATCAAAGGGATGTATTTCATAAAAGTTCGTAGACGCAGAACGTCATAAATCTTTTAGATTGATTTTCATATTTGTGATTTCATCTCAGAGCTGTGAAAAGAGATCTCGATGTCCAGACGTCCTGAATAATCAAAAGTTTAATTAACTCACTAACACGGACCGATGAAGCCTCTGAAACACTTAAACTCTTTAATAAAACAGCCTTAAAAATGAAGAATTATTCAAACAGATATTTTCACGTCATGTTTCTGTGCCTTGCGACACGTTATAATTTGTTTTCTGAGCAGACAGATCGGTTTTTAATCATCTACGCAGAGTTTATGAACCTTCATTAAAGCCTTTCTCTGAGCGTCACACCCCGGATGGTAAAAATCTCACTCCCAGTCTCGCTTCACTGTAAATGAGAGGTGAAGTTTGTGAAGCTGAAAACTCCAGAGGTTTACAGCGACTTCCTGTTCAAAGCTCCGAGTTTGCTTGTTTTTTTTTACGAGACAAAGGTTTTCTTTTTGGTGTTACTAAGAATATTTACAGGCGGTTCTTTATGAGCAGGTCGGGCATGTCGGCACACGGAGAACATTTTACAATAAAAGACTTACCAACAGCAGCTGTCTAAAAAACAAGATTTGTCAGAGAATAAAGTCTAATTATCATTATTATAATTATTATCACACATACAACGGTATTCTGGCTTCTTCTCGTATCATCTCACTGATCCTTTTCTGTGTTTCGATGTTTGTCTGGAGGAAACCGAGCTGCTTCAAACAATCCAGTTACAGACTAATAATCATGGAAATGGTTTTAGACTTAGACTTCACTTTATTGATACCCTTTGGGATGACTCCCTCAGGGAAATTTACGTTTCCAGCAGCATACAGGTATAGAAGCACACAGTTGAAAAATAAAACAATAAAACAGTAAGTACTTAAAATACAAAATATAAAGAATGGGAATAAAATACTATAAGTATAAATAGAAAGAGCTGAGTATGGCATCGTATGTGAAATAAGTTATGGCTTTGTATAGTATAAGTATAAGTTAAGTGTTATAAATTAAAATTATTGCACATTATTGCATATGATGGGGTTATTGCACTAGGGGAAAAAGTGTCCAATGTGTATGTAAGTGTTGTACAAGTAAATGTACAATGGCTACCACCCCTACTCTACTCTATGTCCTCCTCCCCCCTTGTGAGGAGTTGTAGAGTGTGATGGCATGATGGACAAAGGAGTTCTTGAGCCTGTTGGTCCTGCACTTGGGAAGGAGCAGTCTTTCACTGAACAGGCTCCTCTGGTTGCTGATGACGGTGTGCAGAGGGTGGCTGGCATTGTCCATAATATCCAGCAGTTTGTCCAGAGTCCTCGACTCTGCCACCGTCACCAGAGAGTCCAGCTTCAGCTGTGCCGACCACCACAGAGCCGGCCCGCCTGATCAGTTTATCCAGTCTGGATGTGTCCTTTTTGGATATGCTGCCCCCCCAGCATACCACAGTGTAAAAGAGGACACTGGCAACCACAGACTGGTAAAACATCTGCAGAAGTTTTGCTGCAGATGTTGAAGGACCGCAGCCTCCTTAGGAAGGAGGCTCCTTATCCTTATTACATAAATAAATATAAATATCAATAAATATCTTTAATCTTTGATAATAATGTGCTTTTTTGGTTAAAACTGCTCATCCTGAAATGACTGACTTCTTTCAGCTTCTTTTAATCTCTTTATTTAGACTTAAACAGTTTAATATATCATCTTTTTCATATTTTCAAATCCAAATATCAACTGCGAGCACTTTATTAAAGTTAAATTATTCTGTTTTATGACAAATTTTATGACTTTTTCTTTCCTTTTTTAATAAACCATTTTCGCTTTTCTTAACGCTGTACGTGCACGTGTACTGATCCTGAACCTGTTAAATGTTCACACCCATTTTAAGGAGCTAAATAAATAAATTGCATTAATTTGCATCTATTCTTACTCATGTACTGTTTTGTCTGAACATACTGGAAGAATAACAGCATAATGTTCATTTTCTCTTTAACGTTTCTTCTCGTCGTGGTTTTGAGTTTTCTTGATCTGTTTTACACTTTTCTGAAATGTGAATTCTTCCTGAAGTTTCGGAGTTCAGCAGCGAGCGTGCTTTGCGTGTTTTCGTGTGAATGAGTTTGTGTTGCAGCAGCCGTCTGGTTTCTCTTCCCTCCTCGGACGCACGGCGGCCTTTTGGCAGTGCGGCCTCTCCTGCAGGACAAAGAGCTCCCAGCAGCACCTCCTCGATTCACAGGGCCCATTCCAGCTCGGCTCTCCATAGAAACACGTCCAAACAGCGAGCCAACGGGCCAACGGGGACGCCAGAACAGACTCAAATACTAATTTGTCTTGCAGGGACGCAGAAAAAAAACCTCCTTTATACCCGGTGTGTGTTTGTTTCTCTCTCACACACACACTCTGGCATGCATGTCAATAAAGACAAATATCCTCTGTGATGAATGGCCGACCTGCACAAACACTAACACGCCCTTAATAATGCTGATTTATGTGCCAGGTCACAGCGGTTTTACCTCCACGCCTTCTTCAAGTCTGTCTGTCCGTCTGCATGTCCAAACACACTTCCTCTCCCTTTACAAAATAAAACTTTCCCCTCCAATCACAGCATGAGTAATGACCGGCTGCACACCTGGAGGGGAGGGGCTGCAGGCTCCCACACATCATCGGCGAGGGTGTAATTAATCCGCGACGGAGGATGAAAACTCGGCCCAATCCGAACCGGTGTGAGCCAGGAGGAAAGTATGTCAGCTATTGTTCAGACAGAGTTTTTGGCGCGGCGAGCTGGATGCCTTTCTGTTTCATTAAACATAACCTCCGGCTCTGTTCTTCTTCTGTGAATCTGCTCCGAACGTTAGCGTTTTACTCGCTCACTTATTCAGAGTGTCGCTCTCTCTGTCAACAACACAAAGACGGCGAGGCCTCCAGAGTTTAACCATGGCATGAATAAATGAACCTCCAAAAAGCTGCACAGAAAAGTTAAGTTGTTTCACTGACAGAAAATACTTCTGACTGACAGATTTTAAATAAGTCAAAAAAGTTTGCAGTTCATATACGTGTTCACGAGAATTCACACAAACCTGTAAATTAACAAAAACAGAATGAAGCAGATTTGAAGCAAAAGATCCTAAAAATGTTTAACTCTGTAATAAAAACTGAAACACGACTTTGAGAAATTTTAACAGAACAGAACTCAAAGTTCTCAGAAGTTTCATTTAGGACAACTATCTTTATAACTTCTTACTACTGGTCAGTGAAAAGCCACGTTAGCTTCGCTGAGCTGTGGATGCTAACGTCTGTCTGTCTGACTGATCGATCATGATAAATGTGCTTCAATAATAACTTTATTGATCCTTTGACTTTTCATGTTGCCCAATGATCAGGTCAAAGTGTTAATGAGTCCAGTGCAATAAGATCAAATACCTGCAGAACTACAAACACTCCCATCATCCTCGGCAGCACTGTGTTTACATTAAACACACACACACAATGAATAATGTCAGGTGTCGCTGTAAATGATTAACAACATTTTGTCAAACATGGTGTGTCTGCAGCCGGCGTCTCCACCTCAGACCTCCACAGTTTGTCAGAAAGTAAAAATGAACCTTTAGTCCGAACAGACTAAAAAGGATCAGTCAGACTGACCCGCGACGACAATATAAACATAACCTGACATCAACTAATGAAGTGGGGCCAGCAGTGGAGGATTGTGGGAAGTTTTGTTGTGTTTAGATGCTTGGCGGCGTGATTACATAGCGCAGCGGTGGGCGGAGCTTTATGTCTGAGCTCCACCGCTGCCAGCAACGAGCCGCCAGCAGGGCCGATGAATAATAAAAAAACCTGTTTCCTGTCTGAGACCCACGTCCCTGTGGAGGCTATTACCCCAACACACACACACACACACACACACTGAGGGGAAAAGCAGTACTTACAGTTCAGATGTTCAGATTTATTCCACTCTCTGTCTGTACAGTAAATATGAAGCTACAGTCAGTTAGCTTAGCTTAGCATAAAGACTGTAAACAGAGGGAAACTGTTAGCAACACACTGCAAAACAGATCAGGCTAACAGTTTAGGAATAGCTTTGTATTTACTGTACAGACATAATAATAAGAAGTGTAATATCTAATAAGTGATTTGTAATGTAATAAGTAATAATAATAAGAAAAACAACTAGAAAACAAAAGAAGGACAAAATAAAATTTGAAAGATTTACACTATTATAAAAGAGTTTTAAAAAGGGATTTAAAAGTCAGGTGAGTCATTATCGACACTACACACTACACGACACTACACTTTTATGATTAAAAGATTGAAAAAGTCTGATGACGTATTTCTCTAATGTGGCTCTTCATCAAAATGTGAACTTGGTGAAACTGATCTGATCAATTTAAGCTCTTTAGTTGTAGAAATTAAAATAAAGAGGTTAACTTTATTTATCGTCTCTTTTTAACACATACAGACAGATGAATAAAATCAATACGATCACTTCTCGTGTCATCAGAACTGATCAGTGCACAGATTTAAAGAATTGATCTCGAGTGAAACGGATTAAAAACAGATCTTTGAACTTTCACGTGAGACTCATTTTTCGGATGCCTCGGCTGTCAGCGCTGCATTAAGTCATCCAGGCTCTTTGTAAACACTCCTATCTAATCTGTCGCGGTCCGGCCCTCTGACCTCCGACCTCTGACCTCCTCTGAGGGGCCACAAAGCAGCCCAGCACTTGAGGACGTCTCCGGACTATCGCTCTGGCCCTCGATCTCTCTAACTCTCAAGTTTTTACTACGCTCTCAGCCTCTCAGTTCGTCGTCTCTCTTTGAGCTTTTGTCTCGACAACAATGTGGACTCAGAGCTGAAAAGGCTGCGAGTTGTTAAATCCTGAAAACCCACGAGTCCTGAGCTGAACTCCAACAGGTTTCATCTTTAAAAAGTCTCAAGGGATTCCCGAAACAGCTGCTCAATGTAGATTTTAATAGTTCTTATGGCTCGGAGGAAGAAGAGTAAGACAAACACACGATACGACTCACATGATTACAAAGTCAATTTATATTTACTGCTCCGGATACAACTGAGCATGTTTGTAGTAAAGAGAAAACTATTAAATTATAAAAATAAGAAGCTGTCTATTAAATGTGAAATAAATAAATAAATGAGGGCAGAGAGCAGAAGTCTGCAGGCATGCTAGAAGCTAAATCCAAAGTTTTCTCATTGACCTGATGGTGGCGCTACAGGAAAACTCAGAGGATGAATAAAGTCTAACGTGAACTTGTTAACCAAAGTCCATCAGACGGATGCTGAGATGTTTCAGTCTGAACAGACTTTTTTCTGCTGCTGTAAAAATCAATAAAAGTGAGAAGACGCAGCTGGTGAGAGTCTGCGAGACGAGACGCAGTCAGGAAGGAGGAAACAGCAGCGAGATGGATAATAAAAACTTTGAACAAAGAGAAATATTGATGAGGAGGGACCGAACTTTCTTCGTCTATTTCTCCCTGCAGACTAATGAGCTTCAAGGGGAAACTTGAGCAACAGTCAGCGATTCAGCGGCAGGCGAGGTGAGCGAGGGTTCAAACTGAGAGGGTGAAACGATGTTCAGACACCGGACACAGCTGCCCCGACAGATCAGCAAAGGGGAGCGAAACAACAGGTCTGAGATCAGCCGCCAAGCCTGCAGCTCTGCAAACACTCTGAGGGAAGCCGAGGAAGCACCGGAGCTCCCTCGCTTCCAGAAAACATCTTTTTAAAGAGTCGACTTCACTCACCCATCCGAGTCCTGGTAGTTCACGTTCAGTCTCTTGGTGGAGCCCAGCAGCTCTGAAACACAGAAAACAACAATATGAACGTGTGATCACGGTGAAATGAATGAATGAAACCACAGAAAACATCTTCAAACACTTCACTGAAGGAAAAAGAGAAAAACCGTACACAGTAAAAGCAAAGATAAAGTACTCATTCTTATAGCACCATGTTTTAACACACAGAGGTGATTTATTTTCCACCATTGCACACATGTTGTGTTTCCTGCAGTTTATATAACGGTGATTTGTGAAACGTGACGCTGCAGGATGGAAATATGTGGACGTTTCCTGCAGAGACTTCGTCCAGCAGACGTAGACACCTGCCCATAAATCCTCAGCTCGACCTCCTGTGGAAGCTTCATTAGCCTCCGACCCCAGTTTGACTTCCTCGGCCGGGTCAGAGGAGCTGAAGAAAGAAACTCACGGCTCTTTGATTTTCTGCCAAACAAAGACTCCCTGCTCCTGCTCCTCCTCCTCCTCCTCCTCCTCGGTTCGACCACACTCTCCCAGTTTGGACAAAGTTTCCTGAGACATCCGGCAGCTCCTCCTCCTCCGTGCGGCCTCGTTTTGCCTCCCACTCTCCGGCATGTTTGCGGCTCTTAAACTGACAGTGATCGCTCTGTTTGGTACAGTGGTGGCCTGGCCTGTGTCTGATCAGCGTGTCATTATAATGCCACGCTCGCTGACTCTGCACTGGAAGTCAGAGAGCTGCATTCCGGGTCTCGACCTCTCGCGGCGAAGGGCCGGGCTGCCATTTCTGAATCATCACACAATCGCAGTTTTGTGTCCCGCCGACACGTAAAGCGGTCCGACTATCAGGAAACGCTCCGGTTAACCCAGTTACTGTCAGTCACATGACGTCTCAAACATCACAGGAACAAGAGACCTGATTTCTTGGTCATGTGACATTTAACCGAGTCACCAATGAGGCCTGTGTGTATGAGCGAGAGCCTGACGTCACCTGTTTCCATCCACCTGCACATGTTCAATCCAACCAACACTGGAAAGTTCAGAAACACGAGAAGTATGTCGAGGAACCTTCTCTAGTTACCCAAAATTACCCCATTATTTACCCCAAATTTATAGAAATTCACCCGACATTATTTCATCAATTTATTCTGCAATTTCCCAACAAGGAGGCAACAAATAGCTGCTGATTTTTTTTAACATGATCAGGAAAGTAACACGAGTTTAACGCTTTACTCCAACACTTCCTATAAGTAAGCTGCACGATAACTTAACGAGTGAGTGAATGAATGAATAAATGAATGAACTTTACTTAGGCAACCTTTCAGACACAAAACACAGCTAACAGTGAATAAATTAACTTTCCAAGTAAATCTCCAAGACATTTTAAAAAAGCCGCTGCTAATTTCAGCAGCTTTGGACTTCTATGACATGTAAATAACCTCAGATAAATGTTAACCATCACAGGAGGTCAAAGGTCGGTCAGCAGGGGCCGTGCAGAGGAGGATGATCCACCTGCAGACCAGCAGACAGCAGCACCGCCGCCCTCTGATCGGTCTTTAAACATGGCTGGGTGTCGTCGTTAAAATCTCTGCCCCCCCCCCCTCCCTTTAAAAGTTAACCTCACCCCCCCAACAATGGAGCTTTTGAAGTATCTGAGATCTCGGGGAAACACAGCAGGCGCTCCCTCTAGGGGTCGGAGCCCTGCTTTGATAATGCCCTGGATTTTATAATTAATGTGAATAAATCAGCACACGACAAAAATTACAGCGCAGACGAACACTGAACACACAGGGAGGGGGTACAGGGGGGGCAGAGCAGAGAAGTTTCTCGTGGCTCTGCCCCCTGTACCCTTTTACAGAGAGAGGCAGAGCCACGAGAAACTTCTCGGCTCATTAAAAGTCTTCATAACATCTCGACAAGGCCGACAGAAACCCTCAGGGCTGAAAACTGAAGCTTTGTTTTGAAAAACACCTTCACTTCCTGTCTCCTTACCTGCCCCCCCACCCCCACCTGTCACAGACGAGTCAGCTGATTTCACCAACCAATGAACAGCTCAGGTTTTCTTCGAACATTTGGATGAAAAGTGACTGTTTCCACTTTGTTAGATCTTTTTTCTGACGTGAATGAGAAAAAAAAAAAGAAAGTTTTAAAACTGATCTGACTCTCGCCCACGTCGACCAACAGGACAGGCTGATGCTAAATACTGTGACATCAGAAGGCTCTCATCATCATCACCATCATCATCATCACCACCACCATGAGCACCATCACCACCATCATCATCATCGTGCACATTTGTTCAGTTATTTTTGATGCTGTTTATGGAGCGATGCTTTAGGACAGGAGGAGGAGGAGGAGGAGGTGGAGGAGGAGGTGGAGGAGGAGGAGGAGGAGGAGGAGGAGGAGGAGGAGGAGGAGGAGGAGGAGGAGGAGGAGGTGGAGGAGGAGGAGGAGGAGGAGGAGGTGGAGGAGGAGGAGGAGGAGGAGGAGGAGGAGGAGGTGGAGGAGGAGGTTTTGAAGATTTGAGCTTGAAGAGTCTGAAAGTGAATCTGTTGTAAAAATCTAAAGACTAAAATTAGACGGCAGCTGCGAGTATCAGATGTGTGATTATACATCTGCAGGAAACGCCTCCATCTCTGTTTTGTGTCTCGGGACTCGCACGGCTTCGCTTCGGGCCGAGCGGTAAACAAAGGAGGACGAGCCGGCAGCTCTCTCCTCTCATCGCGGTGCAGCTCTGCAGCCATAAACTGCCGCACAGCGTCAGGTCTTCACATCACATTCTGAAACTGTAAAATCACATGACGCTGACAGGACGAGGCCAAAAGTATGCAGATACACAAACATTAGCACAGCAGCCTGAGGTTACGGAAAATTAGTTTCATTATTGATTCATTATTGATGAACCATTTCTAAAGAAACACTCAGACTTTAAAAAAAAAAAAAAAAAAAAAGCTCAGAGCGACATATTCAGACGTCCAAACTCCAAAGAGACTCAGGAGTTCATTTAATCCTCTGACAAATGACTGTGATGATTCTTTGATGATGAAAACAGCTGCCGATTCATCTTTTGTCAATCAAATTATCAATTAAATGACAAGCTTGACTTCAGCTTTAGTTTACTGAGAAAGACCCCTGTCGGTTTACTCGCAGTGTTTGTGTCAGTTTGACGCTTTTAATCCTTCAAAATGTGGAGAAATCTGAACCTTTTCACTGCTTTTCACATTTATTAGAAAAAAGTTTAGAGGATCAATCATCATATTGATCGCTGATGGAAACGGAAAGCACGTTGTAGCTTCAGTTTCCTCCCCGGTCGGGCTGTGATGGCGTCTCTGATGATTGTGGGTCTGTTTGATGCAGCAGGTCTGTTTGAAGATTTGTTGGTCTCAGAGGGAAACATGGGCACCAATCAGCAGCCCCCCCTGGCAAAGGAACACAGGAAGCCGTGAAGTGTTTGTCCTCAGCAGGAGCGGGACACGTCCGTCCGTCTCTTATCTGACTGAATGAGGACGGTGACGCAGCGGAGACATGAAGACGAGCGTTTCTTCTGTCTTATCTGCTGCGGACGATACGGAGACGGAGGTTTGTCCTCTCGGCTCAGACTCGTGTTTGGACAGAGATGAACCGCAGGGAGGCGAGAGCTGATCCAACTCCCCCCCCGTAGTCTGGACTCGGATCCAACCTGGACCACAATCAGACATTCGCAGACTCACAGCGGGTTCATTGGTCCACTCAGAGGAAGGATATCAAACCTCGACGTCTTCACGCGTCTCAGCAAACAAACATAGACTGAATATTTAAACTTCACCAGTAAATGTTTAAATTAAAGATTTACTGGGTCATTAAATCTAAAAACATCTGGACACAGCAGCTGATCAGTGAAAAGGTTGAGAAAACTTTAAAAAAAAGTTAAAGTCTGTGATGAGGTCAAAGTTCATAAGGATGGACTAAAAACATAAATCTGTTTAAAATGGTTTCAAATGCATCAAAGTTCTTTATTTTAAAATGATTATTGTTTCATTTGAGCTGTAATATTGTCGATCTGCAGAGTGATCAGAGGCCGACTGCATCTATTCTCGTCATCTCGTTTATTGATCTGTTTCAGAAGGAGTTTGTTTCCTTCCTCCTGAAACAAACTAACACTGTTAAGTTTGTGTGACGTTGACGCTGTTTGAATCTCCTCAGAGCAACAATCAGTCGATCTATAGAAAGTTCAACAGCAACTTTTCTGATAATCTTTAACTGTTAAAGTTATTTTTCCAGCAGAATCACAGTGAAACTCCAAAGTTAGAATCCGCAGCGTTTAGGTGTCTTCACATGAAACGTTTGTCCCGGTGAAGGAGGACAGACTGACGGCAGTGGAGGAGCTCTTGTTGCTAACGTTGGTGTTTTTTTTGGCTCCTGCATCGATGGATGGATTTTCCTCTTCGACTCCAAACCTCAGCGTGGCAGAACGAAGCTGAAGCTCCAGTTTCACTCAGCTTCGTCCACTTTATCTCAAACTCTGAGACATTAAGCAGCGCTGATGTTCATTGGGTGACGGCGGCATGAAGGTAAACATGATGTTTACATTCCCGAGGAGGCTGCAGAGCGTTGCTCAGAGACGCCTGGAGGTTCAGGTCGAGGCCGGCCGGTGTTATCAGCTCTGCTTTGTGACGTCTGCGTTATCAGACGCTTCTCGTCTGCTGATAAAAGCGTCTCTGACAAAGCAGCTCAGCGGCGCCGAGCTCAGACAGGAACAGCAGCAAGTCAATTTAGAAAATGGCTAAAAACAGCAAACAAACACCAAATCTAAACTTCACAGAAACCAACGGGACCTGTTCAAAAGATTTAATGTCGTCTACGACTGAAAGAAACAACCAGCCGTCTCTGTGAGAGGCTGCAGACTGAGAATGAAAATGATTGAAAAGATTCATCGATGATCAAATACCTTTTATTGTCTCCAGGCGGACTAATCGATTAATCAACTGCTTGTTTCAGCTCACTTTTTTTTTTTACCTTAAAATGACTTTATTATAAAAAGCTGCTTGAGTTTTCTTTCCAACAATAAATCGATTAATGAACAAATTGGCAAGGCTCTAATTAGCTTAAAAGTTGTTTTTTTAAATCTATAATGAGCTTGTTTTTTTATTCTTCAAACTGAAAGACTAAAATCCTTCTAGCGCCCCCTGAAGGCTGTATTGATCACTACAGATAATAAAGTTTTTCAGCTCATCCTGAGGGGAACTCCGTGTGTCAATAAAGTTTTTTTAGTGAGTCGGAGCAGCAAAAATAAAAATTAAAGAAGAAGCAGCAGCTGAGAGAGGAGAGGTCAGTGAGCTGGACCACATCAGTCTGTCGTCTTTTTAGTCGGCCTCTCACTCAGTGGGGTCGTGGGGGGGTTTTTGTGGGGGGGTCAGGCTCACACAATGCTTCGGCCTCGCGCTCTGTGGAACAATAATGTTGGGAAAGGAAGTGTGGAGGGGCCCCGCTCTGAGTCCTGGCTTTGTTCCTCAGAAATGCTCCACGCCTCGAGAGCCTCCGTCAACACAACACACCCCCCAACAAACCCTCCCCGACCTCCTCTTCCTCTGACAGAGTCACGGCCAGGTTACACACACACACGCTGCATGATACTGTTAATTATCTTCATCATCTTTATCATCTTTTCTCCGACCAACAAATAAAAGTCTGAACAGATTCACTTCACTAAAGCGGCAAGTAAACAAATTGCTTAAATAGTTGTTGGTTCAAATATTTTTCTTCTCTTTTTTAAAAATACTGACTCTTCATATGATCTGAAACTATAATGCAATGTTTATTTTCATGATTGATTTGCATGCTGATGGCTTTATTGAATAACTGATTGATCTTTTGGTGGGTCCAAAGTGCCGTCTTTAAATGTCTCGTTTTGTCCCACCAAAAACCAAAGAAGAGATTCAGTTTCCAGAGAAATAAACTCAAAGAACTTGAGAGAAGCTTAAAAGAAAAAAACGACTGATTGATTTTCTGTCCGTAACCTCGACGGATGGACAGTTTGAACCTCACGTTGTGAATCTCTGCTCCTCTGCAGTTTGTTTTGCTCTCTCGGCGTCTGAAGTGTGTTTCTGTTGCTGTTTGCCAGCAGTCAACAGAGTCTAATGAGGAAGCACAGACGTGCTGTTTGTGTGTGTTGATCCAGCTGGAGGCCGCCGCCTCGTTCACACTCGGCTGTTCAGGATCCGTCCAGACCAGCAGACAGCAGAGCGCAGAGCCTGCTGTCCTCCTGTGTCCGTCTGCAGGACCTGATGGGGGTTAATGGACGGTCGGCGGAGCGGCGGCGTCCGTCTGGTTCCGTGTGGACAGTAAATATTCACATTATGGCAGCAGCGTGTTAATGAGACGTGCTGACCCCTAAGATGGCGGCGACGCGCTCAGAAAAAAAGCTCCAGCTCAGACATGCCCAAGAACAGATTAATATCTGAATCTTCTAATATTCACCCTGCAGGCCCCAACAGGACGAACAGCAACACAGATGACGATTTTCACTGTCAGAGGAACATTTTGTCTAATATTCAGTCACAAAGAAAATGAAAACATAAATGATTTTTACTCAGTCGGATGTCGGTTTGATGACTTGAGAGCTTCTGTTTGACCTTTCACAGTCTGCAGGTCGAAGTAAACTCACATCGACTTTTACTTTTTGTCAGTTATTTATTGAGACAAACTTCCTGTTGGACGGCCTGTTTGGACAACAGCTCACATTCAGGGAGTGTCCTACAACCTACTTCAGAAATAATTACAGTGAAACTGAATCCACTAAACACGATGTGAAGCTTTTTTATTAAAGCAGCTCGAATCCTTCAATGAGAAACACCAGAGACAGATTTCCTTTATTCAGATTTCCTTTGAAATAAAAACCACGTCCTGTCCATAATGTGATAAGTAACTGATCCAAACCAGGCGGGACGTGATTCTAATAAAATAAGAATATTTTTAATATCTGTGGTTTGTCACTGTTTGTGGCATATTTCAGATTTTAAGAAGCGTCTGAATATTTCACTCATTCATTTATTTATATTATTTAAGATCCACCTTAAAACTACCACAGCCTGTTTAAATACTACAAATCCCACAAAGCATTGACCCCCATTAATTTAATGGAAATCAATGAAACCTGCTCGTGTTGTGGTATCATCAAATGTTGTACACGACAAAGCGACAATAATTTAAATGTTTGCAGATTTTATCTTGACTGTGACGGATTAAAGGTTTTAAAAATCTGAAAACTGATTAGAAATTGGTCATTTTGCACAGAAATAAAAGGACACAACATCTAACAAGCGTAGCAGGAACAGAAAAAGTAAAGTAAAGTATGATCTGTAGTTTCAGAGCTAAAACTGGTTTAAACTTCGTGTTTCAAAGAGGAGTTTGGACTTTAAATTACAAAGTGTGTTTGGACTTTCTTGATTCTGTAAATCTTGGCGTGTTGTTGTCCTGCGTCTGCGGGTGGAGCCTTGTGTTCCTGTTTGAACCTAAAACAAGAAAAGGCTCCTCTCTGCACACTTTGTTCAAAGGATGTGAGTTCAGCTCCACGCCCGTTCCTCCGCTCATAATGGACTTTTCTTCACACAGATAAGGCGACGTAACAGCTGCAACAACAGAGAAACTCAAGAAAAAGACAGAAAACGCTCGGATGAAACGTTTTACGATGATCTGACGTTAACTGATGTTTGTGGAGGAGAAACAGAAACACATTTATGAACTAAAATGATCCAAAATCCAAACAAAAGAGAGAACCAAGCGTCAGCACAGGCAGGTCTTTCAGGCCGTCGGCAGAAAAAAAAAAGTCGGCTGTTATTTAAATCTTTAAAGGGTTAAAGTTAAAGGTAAAGTTTTCTAGAAAACAGGAAGATTTAATGGAGATAAATTAAAGTTTACTTCGTTTATAATATTTACTTCAACATCAGTTTGACGGACGTGTTAAATGACCAACATGTGATGCTCCACCATTCATTAACAGATAAACTGAGCCTCGTCTTTATTTTCAGCATCAATCCATCAGCTGACTGTTTCCTTAATCAATCATTTTATCTGTAAAATATCAGAAAAAAAGTGAAAAACACACGTTTGATGTTTGTTTTGTGCAAAAACTCAAAGAGGTTTAATTTACTGACTGAAAAAAATGAATCAGAGACATTATTTTGATGATATTTTGAACCAGTTTTGATGTTTTTGCACAAGAAATGACTGATCAAATTATTATTAAATGACGAATCAATGAACTGTTTGAGCTCCACTGCAAATGAACGACAGTAACGCCTGTAAACATCAGAACGAGACCAAACTTTAAGTATTTAGATGTTTTAAAACTACAACATCTGAGCTTCTTCTTCTTCTTCTTGTGATTCTCTTTGAGGTCGTCTTAAAGCCTCTCCAGGAAAAAGAGCAGCGAGCGTCTGCTGGCTGCGCCGCGAGGCCACGCCGCCTTTTGTCGTCGGCCGAAACCTTCAGGAAACTCTGCACGCCGGATTTCTCCGGAGTCAGATTCCAGCCTCAGAAAGGGGGACCGAAGGAACCGCCACGGGGTCCACATACCAACACCATGACATCACCGCCTCCATTCAAATGTTCCCTGCTGCTCAGACAATGGCTGGCACACACACACACACACACACACACACACACACACACTCGACGTTTGTCTGCTCAGCTGAGAGCCGGACAGGTCTGAGCCGAACCGGCACTTGGACATGCACAGTCCAGCGTCTCGGAGTGAAAATAAAACCCTTTTTTAGCGTCTCACCACAATTCTGACCTAAATTAGAGCTCTGTGAATTCCTCTCGAGCTCGGCGGTGGGAAACGTTCGGCTCAGAAGATACGAGAGTTTTCTGAACAACACAGACAGAAACTCAGAAAGTCTCTCGGGTTACAGAGAGAGCAGCTCTTTATCCCTCAGAGGTTTCTCTCGTCTGGGCGTCGGACGGCTGTTTGAACTCAAATATGATTTTCTGTTTGTAAAATGATCAGTGAACTTATGAAATGTGCAGAAAAGATGAGAAGCCAAACTCATCTGTGAGCTGACGTAAAGACGCTCAGACTTCTCTGAAACCTAAACGCTCATTTTCTTCTGTTCAGGCTGGTTTGTGTCTGCAAGGCTGAAATTTGGACTTTGGTGTTTGAAGTTTTTATGTCACTTGAACATCTGAGGACTCAAAGCTCAGAGCTGAAAGAACAACAGAGGTTTTGAACCAAAGAGGAAACATCTGTTTGTAAAGAAGTTTAAGCTCAAACCTGTAGATACACAGAAGCTAAATAAGAAAATCTGTCTGATTCAAGTATAATAATAAAATATAAATGTTTTTGTCCTGCAGAGAAATGTACGGTGGCCTGTGAGGACACTGATGGTGAAATAAGTTCAGGAAACGCAGCAAGCTCAGAGAGGCGTCAGCAGGTGTTTTTACGGGCTCACCTGTCCAGACTTTGCGGGTTTGAAGCCCACAAAGACGCGGAAACGGGAAAAAGTCACATCCTGTAACATCACTGTTGTTCAGTCATGTGACGTCTGAGCAGATAAAAAGAAGAGTGTGTTATGTAATGCTGCGAATAAAGAAAAACACCGGCGGCCACACACACACACGCTTGCACACACACACACACAAACATGCACACACACGGGATCCAGCCTCAGACGGCGTTCATTATCGTCTCGTTTTCATTTCAAAGCGCCGCTATGAGCGTTATTCCAGAGGAGGCCGATCTAATTAGAACAGGAGGTGTTTGTGTGAGGAGACGGAGAACCATCAACCAACAGCAGAGCCAGAGCATCTTCAGCTTCACTTCAGACGGACCAGAAACCTCCAAATCTACATGGGGTCGTTAGTTAAGACCAGTTCATGAAGCTTCACCGTGCAGGCAGTTGGTCTGACTGGTGGTTTTGCTCGCTCAGTTTACGAAGGCTGAGAGAAAAAAAGTTTTAAAGCTGAACGAGGAACGGCAGAAAAGATGTGACGCTTTAATTTAAACTCAGACTGTGTTAGTCCAGATTAACTTTCTCTGAGGTGGAACTGCTTTTAATCCCAGATTTTAATCCCTTTCTCTGGAGCAAAAATGGTTTTAGTCTGAGATTAACTTTTAGTCCCAGATTATCTCTCTCTGAGGTGGATCTTGTTTTAGTCCCAGATTAAATTATTGATGTTTGATGATGAAGGCTCAGAGCTTCACTCAGTAGATTCAGAGTTGTCCTTGCTCTCTCCTCAGGAGCGGCCCCCGGACATCCCGAGGTCCTGAGGGGTCCTGAGGGGCCCAGAGGCCCCGAGGCTCACAAACAGCAAAGCTTTGTTTCGGCTGCAGGCTTCCCGTCTGCTGAGAGCACCAATTAAACATTTAACACACCAGCAGCAGAGCTAACAGACAAACGCCATCAGAGGTCTGAGAGGTTTTAACACTTTCCCTCCAATCTGCGCCGTGTGGAGGACGGACGGACGGACGGACGGACGCTCCTCGTTCACTCCGTCATCGCTCAGTGAGGAGCCGAACAAACAGTCTGCAGTGTTTGCTTGACCTTCTTCTCCGAGCCGAGCTCCCGTTATGTAAAGGAAGCGTCCCGTTTCTGGGACTGAATCTCTGAAAGTGTTCCAGTTATGAGGAGCGTCGGCCGACTCAGTTATTCCCCTTTTGTCAGCAGGAAAACCCAGACGCTCCTCTGCGAGCACAAAAAAACACAAAAAAGGCTGCAGTAAATGATTTTCTGGAGAAACATGAGTTTGAAAATCTGGGACTGAATTCATCAAACGTCTCAAATCTAAATGACCAAAAACCCTCAGTGAAGAATCTGTGGACTCACCGGGAATAAAATTAATAAAATACAGAGATTAAAAAACTGCAGGAGGTCAGACCGACGTCATGAGAGGAGATGAAAAGATCAGATCGCTCTGTGGAAGTTCAGATAATACAGAGTCATATCTTATTACATTTCTAAAAAATACATAAAATATCAGTTAATTTCAAGGTTCACTTTACAGTCAAAGAAAAGTGATCAACTCATTCATTCTTCCACTTCTCTCTACTTTTATCTTATTGAGCCGTCATATTTTAAAGAAAAGTTCAGTTTGTTCCTCTGATCTGAGGAACAGTTCAGAGATTTTCCCACGTCGAGCTCAATCTGATGAATAAAAACGAGCTGAGAGGGAACAAACTGTGGAGGAAGAGATGATCTTCACGGAGAAAACAATGCCTGAAACATTATTGTTTCCTGAAATTAAGAAATATACACTGACTATTATAAAATGATGTGATTAGAGAGGCCTGATTGAAAACCTCGACATCACCATCAGATGTTGCTGTTAAAGTTTAATTTCTAACTTTCAGAGCGACGACAGGATGAAGTTTGAGACGATGAACTTTCAGCAGCGCTGAAAACAGGGCAGGTTCTGTGGAGGATGATTGGCTGAGGGCAGTTTGAACGTAAACTCTTGAATAAAACATGAGTCTGTTCGGTCTGAGTGGAGACAGCAGACGCCCCCCCACACACGCCGCTCGCTGTTTTGTTGGCTTCTCTACGGCCTTTCATGGAGCGGCGACGGGTTTACGAGGCGCTGATAATGAGACTGTGATGAGCCTCGTCACCTCTCTGCTCCTGATAAAAGCTCACTTCTGTTCAAACACACAGATGGAGATGTTTCAGGATGGAGAGGCTTTTAGTGGATTTTGTTTTGTGAGTTTTATTGTCTGAAAACATAATTTATGTCCTTTTAAACAGACGTTAAATGAGGAGGTAAGTTCTTCAACATCTGGAGATTAAATCAGTAAAAACAGATGAACTTTCAGGAGGCTACTGAAGCAAAACCAACTTTATTAGTCAGCTTCAGTTTGCCTCAGCTGATCGTCCAGATTAACAAAGATCAGTTTAATTTAATCTGTGAAAAATCAAAAGAAATAATTAAAGTGTGAAATGAGTTGATGAATCTCTAAAAAGGTGTTTGACACAGACAGAAACTTCCCTCAGGAGGTGATGGAGACCGAACACGGAGCTAAAAGAAGAAGAATCAATGCATATTTACAATATTTTCCTCCTTTAGTCCAAAACTGGACGAATTTAGGCATCAGAATCAAAATCATCAAAAGTTTTTTATCTTTGACGATGAGGGAAAAAAAAAAAACACTTCTCAATATTTTGTTTTCTTCAGATGTTTCCTGAAAAGAAGAATGAACTTTTGGTGCTAATTTAGTTGAAGAAAAGCCCCCAAAACACTTAAATGAATACGAGTTTATGATTCATTTTTGCATTATTCATTATTATGTTGTATTTTTTGCTTCCCTGTAGACACGTTTGACATTTGTGAAATTATTCTGGATTTTTACATAAAAGATGAAATAAAGTCTTGTTTCGCTTCACTCCTCAAAGTAAACTGAGGTTTGTGGGATTAGTTTTAATTTAATAGAGCAGCACAGTGAGCTGACAGTAAACAGCCCCCCCCCAACAAACACTCCCCAAAGCTTTAATTCCCTTTAATCCTGGCCGGGCACCAGCTGGGAGCTCCTCCTGATTCGGGTGATAGCATTGGGGGGGTGGGACTGAAGCAGCAGATGTCAGGAGGACAGTTTGGGTCACGTCCTTTAAAAAAAATCAGAGCAAATATGAGAGTTTGTTAAAAAAGGAGGAAGACTCGAGTGACGCTGAGCCGATGGATGGGCTGTGGAGGGGAGGAACAATGGAGGGGGGGTCACGTGACCGTCCCCGAGGGAGGGAGGGGGGCTCCGTCAGCTGGCAGAGGAGACGTCCTCGTCCACCCCTGCCAGGTGGACCACGCTGCGTTCACGTCGGAAACGACGGTCACGACAGCGTTCAGCAGTCAAACGCTGTTCAGACGTTTGGAGGCGAAATATCGAAGAAAAACTTTTAAACTTTTCGGAGGTAGAAACGTTGGTGCGTCAACAAAAACAACTAAAATCTTACTCACATGTAGAGAATCAGGACGCTGTCGATGAATAAAATCAGCGTTTCCTCTATTTTCTCTCCTGATATCGACTCCAACAATTCACTGATCCAAAATCAGAAATTAAAACTAATCCCACAAACCTCAGTTTACTTTGAGGAGGTGAAGCGAAACAAGACTTTATTTCATCTTTTATGTAAAATATCCAAAATAATTTCACAAATGTCAAATGTGTCTACAGGGAAGCAAAAAATACAACATAATAATGAATAATGCAAAAATGAATTCATCATAAACTCGTATTCATTTGAGTGTTTTTGGGGCTTTTCTTCAACTAAATTAGCACCAAAAGTTCATTCTTCTTATTTTTGTTCCTTCTTTCATTCAAACGAGGGAAAACTTTAAATATCTGACCTGTAACGAGCTGTTTGAATTTAAAGTCTATTTTTTCTCTGTTTTATTCGCTCTTTGTCAGTTTGCTTCATAAATCTGCCGTCATGTTTTAGAAAGCAGAGGTCAGAGGTCACTGATGAACTGTCATCTGGAAAGAAACTAAAGCTGTCAGACAAACGGAGAGCAGGAAAAATACTATATTTACTCTGAGTAAAATACTATATTTACCTCTGATGGAGTAAAAATACTGGAGTAAAAATACTATATTTACTATATTTACCTCTGATGGAGTAAAAATACTATATTTACCTCTGATGGAGTAAAAATACTATATTTACCTCTGATGGAGTAAAAATACTATATTTACCTCTGATGGAGTAAAAATACTATATTTACCTCTGATGGATATGGAGTAAAAATACTATATTTACCTCTGACATGGAGTAAAAATACTATATTTACCTCTGATGGAGTAAAATACAGTAAAAATACTATATTTACCTCTGATGGAGGAAAAATACTATATTTACCTCTGATGGAGTAAAAGTACTATATTTACCTCTGAGATAGAGTAGAAAGTAGATTTGTACTTTCTCTCTTTCTACTTCTGATTATAGATTCACAGTTTTGTATTTCTCACTCGTGCAGGAATATAAACTCGTCCTCTGGTGACACCTGAGTGGACAGACCTCAGCCATTTTTCAAAATAAAAGCACTTACTGTTCCTGTTGGTCTTGAGTTTGGACAGCAGCTTCTGTGTGGACAGCAGGTCTCCGCTCTTCACCGCCTGCAGGAGGTCCTGCTCCTTCCCCATCCTGCTCGTCTTTCGGCCTCAGGTGTTTAAAAATCCCGCCGCCTCCTCAGAGCGTCATGCTGAGCAATAGAGACGTGGACCCGCCTCAGGTGAGACTCTCCACTTCCTGTCTCTGACGCTCGGCCGATGGACTTTAAAGATCCTCCTGCGAAGTTTCCAGAAACGGAAAACTGCTTAATTTCCTGCTCAGACGTTTCTTCTTCTGTCTTTTCTTTGGGAGCGGTGTTGTTTCCACGGTCGGACGGGGGGGTCGGAGGATGCTGCAACTTCTGTTGGGGGGTGAAAGAAAAACAGATCAGACAGGAAAGACTCGAGGTTCCCATCAGCCCGAGTCCAGGTCTCCTGTCTCAGTCAGGTTTAGATTAAAGCATCTGCAGGAAATATGAGACACAAATTTAAAAAATTCAGATCTGTCGTCTTCTTCTGTGATGCTGAGAGCAGAAACACTTCATTGATCAGTCAGAAGGAACAAACTGATCGATCAATCAATCAATCAATCAATCTATCGAGTTACAGTTCAATGGAAATACAGAAACTTTAGCTTCAGTTAGTTTTTTCACCCAAATTTTGCAGAAAATGTTGTTTTGCTCCATAAAAAGCTTAAAAATGGCTCCTTGTTTCCTTGTTTTATCATTGATCATTAGAGAAATTAATCGATCAGAGTGTGAGTTTTATGACTGTCGACAACCTGAAGCATCCCGGAGCTGTAAACGGCTGATGTGCCGTCGACCTTTGACCCCTGTGAGGTCAGACAGGTGGACAGAAGTGACTCAGCGAAGGTTCGTCGTTGTTGTTTTTCATCGTGACGTCGTAACGAACTCGAACGAAGATTTAAACCTGATTTTTCTTCGCGTTTCACGTCAATGAATCCTGTGAATGAAGTTTTTTATGATGTTTGGAGGAAAATAAAGCTCCAACGTGAGAGACGATCATGATTTTAAAGTTTTTAATGTTTTTAAAGTTTTATTTGTTTTTAACGTGTTTCCTGTCTGTCGTGATGACATCAGTCTGCAGGTTTCTTCTGATGTGACCTGAAGGCAAACAAGACTCACACACACCTGTCACAGGTGAGGAGGGGGGGTTTCCTCTGCTGTGTAAACACTGAAGGTGAAGGTGGTGGGGGGGGGGGTCCAGCTTCTGCAGGTTTTTGACCTATTTTTAAACCAGAGAAGAAGAAGAAGTGATGTGTGAAAGTACCGTACCTGACGTTGAGCCTCGTCTTGCTCTGTGCCCCCTCCCCGCCTCCTGCCCCCCCCCAGGCTCTGTCCATCCACTTCCTCTCAGCAGCTACTTAAACTCTTCCGGCCCACTGACCAGGCTCGGCTCTCACATCCAGCTCAGAGAAGTGAAGTCACAGCTTCGTCTCTGCTCCACTTTCAGATTACTGACATTACCGCTGACGGGCTGACCCCCCTCTGCCCCCCCGCCTGCATGAAAACATGATCGCTGCTGCAGCACGGGGCCTCAGAAACATCAACAGGAGGGACCACAGAGTCCGGCCTGCTCCTGGTCCAGCTCGTCTCATTACATCAGCAGGCCGAGAGCTGAGCTGTCAGCCCCCCCGTCCTCCACCGTCCTCCCCCCTCGGGCGGTTTGTATCCTCGCTGTTTCCCTGACAAGAGGAACAACACTGAGAAATGTCCCTGTGACGCTGCAGGGCCCCGGTGGAGGTGAATAACTCAGTTTACTGCCCACAAACAAGGATCAGCTGACTCTTTAAAACTGTTTGCATGATGGAGGATGTGACCATTTGTTTATTTAGTAAATCCTGTAACTTTCACCACTGAGAAGCTTTCTAGACTGTAAAAATCACCAAACACACCACAAGTCCGCACACAGTGGCCTTTTATTTTGATAGGACTCATACCAGACTCCATTAAATAAATCACAAAATCTATCATTTCATGCTCGCAAATACATAAAAAACTATCAAATCACATTATGAGGTTTTGTAGGAGTCGGTCTCCATTTCGGGATGATTTAAATCACTCACACACACTCTTAAACCTTTCTTTCTGGGAGTTTTGTGTTAAATTACGCACGCTGGGGACGCAGGTCAGCGAGCTTTGTGATCCGAGTGAAAGTTTAAATTAGACTGAATCCAGGTGATCCTTGGTGATGCCTGTGACCGCAGAGCTGTTGATCTATTTCTAAAGGTATAAAAATATCCGTATTATTGAACATTGGTGTGATCGTCAGATGATAAAGTGCAGTTTGAAGAGATGTGGAGCAGCTCGGCGTGACGCGGGGTCCGAGCGGCAGAAACCGGGGAATCTGTGTGGGAGTCCGGCGTGTGTTCAGCCCGGAGAGACCTTTGTACCGGAGTCAGTTAACGCACTTTCCTCCGTTTATGTCTGTAAAATAAATATTTCCATCAGATATGACTCTTACCTTTCTCACTGAAGTGCCCCAGGAACTTTTGGGCCCTGGATGTTGGAGAACCACCGCGGGACTTTGGGGGACAAACTCCCCGCAGCAGGAGGAGGGATCCCGGTGAAGATAATCCACAAAAAGCGCTTTTTCTTGGAGATAATTATTCCCAAATATTCACCTCCAAACGTGTCAGATCGCAGTTTCACCCCCGAGCAGAGCTAACATTGAGATTAAATGTGTTTTGGGGGGAGTTTTCAGGACTTTTGGACGCCTCTCCGCAGCCTGCCTCCTCCAGCTGTCCCCTCCGCGCCGTCACTGGCCGCTCTGCCCGGCCGCAGCGCGCCGTCTGCGGGCAGCGAGTCAGCGAAGAGTCGGTGTGCGCGGAGCGTCCGCTGCAGCCTGTCACAATAAAACTCAGGAGCTCTGTGATGAATATTTATAATAAAGACAGAGTCCCTGCTAAAGTGTGGTGCATTAGTGGATTAATTCAACAAACACTTTATTGAACAATAATCAGTGAATCCTGTCAGATATTTTTCACTTTAAGCTTCTTTAATGTGTTTTCTGCTTTAATTCATCATAAAATGAATTTATTTTCTCTGAATATTTCACCTTAAGTCATTTTTTGTGATATCTGACAAAAAAAGTAATCAGCAGATTATTTTCCCTCCTTGCAGCTCTGATAGATAGATAGATAGATAGATATGATAGATAGATAGATAGATAGATAGATAGATAGATAGATAGATAGATAGATAGATAGATAGATGTGCTGTATTGATCCTGTGAAGGTAAATTGTTTCATTACAGCAGCACAGTCAATATAATAAG
The DNA here is from genome assembly GCA_023238725.1 of Scortum barcoo. NCBI lineage: Eukaryota > Metazoa > Chordata > Actinopteri > Centrarchiformes > Terapontidae > Scortum > Scortum barcoo. The sequence goes on from CM041547.1 coordinate 1,177,461, forward strand.
GATAATAAATTAAAAGCACAATTTCAGATAAAAAAAAATCAACGAAAAAAGGAATAAAAAATATAGATAGAAAATAACAGTAAGTAAGAAATGGCCGTAAATAATAAATACGTCCACAGAAGCTGAATTTAGGACGATATTCGATATTACTAACTCCTGCTCCAGATTTACTTGTATTTTATTATAATATATTTACATATTTCTTTTCTTCATACCTGCAGAAAATGAGCGTTGGGTTGGTAAAAGAATCCTTCGTAGTTGTACTTTTGTTTGAAAGGGTCTCTTGGCCTCTTCCTGTTGAGTTCCTGCTCTCGATGCGTGACTTGATGAAACAAACTGACCCTCCTACTGAATTTATCTCCTTTTCCACAGATTTTTTCATCTTCAGGACTTTCTAACATTTAGAAAATAAAAAAAAAGACAGTCTCATCACTCATGAATATTAATATTACTGCCAAGTGTGTAAATAAAATACAGTTTATTCACTTGTGTGCTGTATTTCATCAGTTTGATGGATTTAAAGCTGCTTTCTTGTACTTTTTTAGCCACTTGGAGGCAGCAGAACAATCCAACATATTATCAGTTTATAAGGAGTTGATTTTTATTAGACTGACTGCTGCAAAGAAACAAAAGACAAAAAAATCTTATCATGTAAAAAATATATTTATTTGCATAATGTGCAAAATGTGGTATAAAAAGTTAAATTTACATAATTCAATATTCTGTTTTAAACTAAATTATGTACATGTTTTCACTCTCATAAGACAACTTTTAATGATCAAAGACAAACTGATCTGTTTTCAGCTTTTTTCAGACAATAAAAGAGTTTTTAAAAAGTTTATTTATCTTGAAAAGGGAAGAACACGTCATCGCTCAGTTTGTCTCAGGACTAAAATAACTGACATCATTTAATAATAATAATAATAATGCAGCGTCAGTCACCCCCCCTCCTCTGGTACAGCCTGATGACCCCCAATGGCTGGTGCAGCGTCTCATACAGTCGGCCCTCCATCAGCAGGTCGTGGTTGGCGTAGAACCTCAGAGGCCTCATGCGGCGGAGTCGTAGTAATGATCGGAGAACGCAGCGTAGTTCCTGGTGATGAAGCCGAAAGCAGAAACCTGCAGGACAGACGGACAGAGAGCTGGTGGACACACATATGACTGACGTCTCTCCTGACAGTGACTGCTACTGCTGGTAGATCTGGTGTGTGTGTGTGTGTGTGTGTGCTCACCTGGTCGCAGGTGTGTATGGCAGCCAGCAGCATCAGCGCTCCCGTGCTCGGCATGTAAATGTGATGAGTCCTGTTGTTGGTCAGCAGCCGAGATGACAGGAAGCTGAGAGACAGACAAAGGTCACAGAGGTCATTAAACCTGATTGACCTCTACAGTTTGAGGGTCTGGGGACTCTGTTCAGCTGTGGGGGGGTTTGCTGAGGATGAACATGAATCAGATGCTGTGGCCTTCACAGTCAGCACATCTGAACCCAGCTGAACAGCTGTGGGAGGTTTTGGAGCGACGTGTTAGACAGCGCTCTCCACCTCCATCATCAAACACCACATGAGGGAATATCTTTGGAAGAATGTGTTCATCCCTCCAGGAGAGTTCACACACTAACCCTAACCCTGCAGCACTGAAGCTAACCCTACGCCTCACACCCCCACCATGGACTTTTTTCACTTCTGCCCTCTGGAAGAAGAATTCTGCAGCATCCGGTCCAGAACCACCAGGTTCAGGAACAGCTTTTCCCCCTGGCCATGAGACTCTTAAACTCTTAAATCCAGAGACTGCACTACTGTCACTTTTTAAACCACCATACTGCATTTTGCACTGTTTTTTTTTTGCATTTTGCATTTTGCACTGTTTTTTTGCCATTTGCACTGTCTATATTCACTGTCTATATTCTATTACTGTTTATATTCTTTATTTATATTTTCTACTGCCTATATCCTTATTTCACTGTCTATATTCTGTATTTTTTATACTGTTGCGAGCAAATGCAACGAAATTTCGTTCTGTATACACTGTATATCTGAATGACAATAAAGTCTGTCTAAGTCTAAGTTCTGGAGGAGGACCTACACCTCGCTAACACACTTTATCAGGGTTTGACCTGTCAGCTGTGTGTTTGCAGTATGTTTGTACTGATGACATATACACACAGAGTGGTCATAAACAAAGTAAGATATAAATAAATGATTAAATTAAAGCATTGACGTTCCAACAGTTACTTTATTGTCACGTTATTATTAGTCGGATTTATTAGAAACAATCAAACGTGACAGTTTGACAGTCGGGTGACATCATTTTAATCTTTAATATTCACACTGTCAGTAAACAGATCAACAACATGAACTCTGTGAAAGTCGTAAATATTTCAGTTTCCTTCTTCCTGGCTTATTCCCAGCTGGTTTTAACAACGGCTGCTGGGGGGCATTCTGGGAAATGTAGTCAAGAGAAGTAAACAAAGCAGGATGAAGGAAGAGTGTGTGTGCGTGTGTGTGTGTGTGTGTGTGTGTGTGTGTGTAAATATCTCGAATCACCTGCGCGTCACGTAGGAAATAAAACCCGGGTGAAGAAACTTGAAGTTTTCAGACGGTTTGTGACCAAAATACTTCCAGGGTCTGTTGGATAAATGACAACAACACACTTTTAAAAAAGTACATTTATCTTTTCTTTTCTTCTTCCTGCTTTTACATTAATGATTTACTTTATGGACTTTAACCACAGTTTACTTTGCATACTTAGATATTTTAACTAAAGCTACATTATTTGTAACTGAGTATTTTCACAGTGCCGTATCAGTATTTTTACTGCAGTAAAGTATCTGAATATTTCCTCCACTTTTCGCACGTTTTTAATAAAAAGTTTGAGAGAGACGAACTTCCAGGTTTTGATTTCTTCATCCAGGTTTTTTGATTTTGGGTCCTGAACTCACCGGTCCCCTTTGTCTTGACCCAAGGCGACGGTCCGGTCCTGAACAGCAGCCGTCAGCATCAGATAGTCTCTGAGGTCTGACGGGATGAAGATATATTTAATGTCCTGCAGGAGAAGAGGAGGAGGAGGTCAGAGGGGAGCTCCCATCAGGACCATGGCGCTCCTCGCAGGTGTGTTTCTCCTTACCGGACTCTGAGGGATCCTGGAGAACCCGTCTGCTTGGTACCAACTGAGCGCGTGCTTCATGGTGTTGGTGGTGAATCCGTAGAAGGAAATCTTCGTCCCCACGTCTTCTTCAAAACCTCTAATGACGGCTCCGTTCATCCTGAAGCCCAAAATAAAAAAAACAAAACAACATCAGGGTCCTTCAGCCAATCACAGAGCAGGACAGGTGAAACAGGAAACAGGTGTTCAGGTAACTCCGATCTCACCTGAAGACGAAGTCGTGGCCGTCGATGTTCCTCCCCTGACGGGAACCTCGCAGGATGCCTCCGTTTCCAACAACGGCGCAACGAACACACCTGCCAGGTGAGCCGCGACTAAAGAGACGGGAGGAGTTCAGGAGGGAGAGAGCTGATCCTACGACTGGAGGAGGAGAAAGAAAGACAAATATCATCAGGAGGAGGTGTAAGTTTCTCAGTTCTTCCTCTGATTGTTGTGATTAAAATGTTTCTGCAACAGCTGAACTTCAGATCAGATCAGATACTATATTTACCTCTGATGGGTAAGTAAAAATACTATATTTACCTCTGATGGAAGTAAAAATACTATATTTACCTCTGTGATGGAGTAAAAATACTATATTTATACTTACTCTGATGATGATAAAAATACTTTATTTACCTCTGTAGTAAAAATACTATATTTTACCTCTGATGGAGTAAAAATACTATATTTACCTCTGATGGAGTAAAAATACTATATTTACCTCTGATAAAAATACTATATTTACCTCTGGAAGTAAAAATACTATATTTACCTCTGATGGAGTAAAAATACTATATTTACCTCTGATGGAGTAAAAATGCTTTTAAAAAATACTATATTTACCTCTGATGGAATAAAAATACTTTATTTACCTCTCTAACGGAGTAAAAATACTATATTTACCTCTGATGGAGTAAAAAAAAATACTATATTTACCTCTGATGGAGTAAAAACTAAAAATACTATATTTACCTCTGATGGAGTAAAAATACTATATTTACCTCTGATAGATAAAAATACTATTTACCTCTGATGGAGTAAAAATACTATATTTACCTCTGATGGAGTAAAAATACTATATTTACCTCTGATGGAGTAAAAATACTATATTTACCTCTGATGGAGTAAAAATACTATATTTACCTCTGTGATGGAAAATACTATATTTACCTCTGATGGAGTAAAAATACTATATTTACCTCTGATGGAGTAAAAATACTATATTTACCTTACTCTGATGGAGTTAAAATACTGTATTTACCTCTGATGGAGTAAAAATGACAGTACTAAATGAATATTTCTGAGGTAGTTGAAAGTCAGTCACCGTTGACAGGAAGTCCTTTCCAGCCGTATGGAGGGTTTCGGTTCTTCAGATGTTCCCAGGCTGGTTTGGAGAAACTTCTCGCCGACTGAAGAACCGACACGAAGAACTTGAACTTCTCTTTGAGGAAAACATTGTTCCTCACAGCTTTCCTCAGAGAACACAGAGCTTCGACCTGCAGGATTAAAACAGCACGAATCACGTGACTATTATTGTTATTGTTATTACATTAATGACGTGTTTATTTACCTTTGAGTCTCTGGAGAGTTTCGAATAAATAATAATAATAAATTGTAAAATAAGTCACCTGGAAGGAAAATTTGATTTTACTGAATGTTCATTAAATCTGGACTTACAAAATACAGAAATTAATAAAAAACATCAATCCAGTTCTGATGGAGGAGAAAATAATGTTTAAATGTTGTTTTACTCTTTTTAAATGAATAAAAATCGAAATAAAATGATGACAGAGGGAAAATGAAGTTTTTTACTCTCTGCATGTTTGTTTTTATGTTTTTGATGATTTCTCACAGATCTTTGAGAGTATTAACTTTGTGTGAAGTATTTCATCATAAATAAAGGTCAGTGATAGTGGTGTAGACAGAGAGAAGAAGAAGAACTGACCTCTTCTTCTTGTTCACCTGCTGACAGGATCTTCCAGTTGAGCTCATCTTTAACTGGAGACTCCACAGCTCCACCTGCTGACCAATCTCTGACAAGACACCACACACACACATACACACACACACACACACACACACACACACACGCGCACACACACACTTTACACACACATACTTCAGTTGAGATTTGCCAATATTTCGTCAATATTTAACTTCAGCTCAGTGATTCATCCAGTTCATGATTGATCCTGTCAGACATTTAAAGTCTGCAAACTCACATCACATTGATCAGGTTTGATTTATTGATGGTTTCAATCTCAGTTTCTTTTAGTTTGGTGCGTTTTTATTCATTTTATCTGCATTTTATCTTTAACAGTTTTTAAAAGTTTGAATGTTTTAATTTCTCAGCTTTACCTGAGCAAAACTTATAATCATTTAACCCGTAATAACAAATGTATAGGTTGATTATATCTGGAGTTATTATAAATCAAATAATAAATAAATGCTTAAATAAAAAGAGTATTTTTTCCATCTGAACTGTGTGTGAATATTTCAACTTTAAAGTCTGACAGGAACAATCAGATTCATGCAGAATAAAAGAATCAATCAACATTTAAAAGCAGGACTTTTATTTTTACTTGTAGTATTTTCACAGTGTGTATTTGTACTTTTACTCTAATAATTAAGTTTGAATACTTTAACTACTCCTGATTATACTTAATTACTTTTACTTGTTTATATCATTATTATGTTCTGCAGATCTCTGTTATCTTTTATATTTATATTTTTATTCCTTTTTATTAATATTCTGCACATTGTGCTTTTAATTTGTTATCATTATTACTGTGCTGCTGCTGAAATGAAACAATTCCTCCTCACTGGTCAATAAAAAATAAATCTAATTTCTAATCTAATTGATCTTATTTGAACAGTGTGTGGTATCTTACTGCAGTAAAACATGTGAGTACGTCCTCCTGCTGGTTCAGGCTGAGAACAAAATGAGCGCTTCAGGTGAGTCATACCTGTTCAGGATCAAATTTCTGCATTTTTTGAATAAAATGAAGCAAATGATGAAGGAGAGGATCCCCAACAGGACACACTTCCTGTGTAACACTTTCATCCTTCACAGCTCTGAAAATCTTCTTCTGTCATTGATTCTGCTGTCAGGTGAGCTCCGGACAGGTGAGCTGCTGTGGCCGAAGTCCACCTGAAACCAGGCCAGCAGGAGGAGGAGGAGGAGCAGGAGGAGGAGGAGATAAGATCAAGGAAGCTGATGTGAGAACAGGCTGACCAGCTTCACCTGTCAACAGAAAACCTGAGCTCACCTGTGGAGCCCCGAACAGTTTGTTCACAAAACAGTCGGGCAGGTGAGAGAGGAGAAAACCTGATTTTACACCAGATTCACCTGTGCAGGGTGGGGCCAGTCACCTTTGAGCTCCAGCAGGTTGTTTTATCAACAGTTCAGTTTCCAGTTTCTGCTAATGTTGATCCACAAACCTCCTCCTGTCTCGAGCTAACTCGCTAACCTCTATGGGAAATCACATTAGTAAGCTAACATGCTAACAGTCTGATCTGTAGGTGCGGTCTCAACAACAAAGTTTATTTTGAAGACAATATCTGAATATACTGTATAATTAAAAATTTTGATGCCGGGTGTTGTTGTTGGGCTTTGCAGCTTTGCTTCAAGCTAGTACCGTCGCTACATGAAAGTCAGACTTGGTGGTGAAATAATTTTCCGACTAAAGTCAGTCTTATTTAGCTTATTATTTGACTTCAAGACGCTTAAATCCTAAAGATAAAAACACCATCTGTATTAGCTGTAACGCCACAAATGGACATGGTGATGATGAAAAATGAAGGTACGTCTCTGAGCAGCATCACTTTACAGTATCACGGTGACATCACACCAAAAAAACCCAATTTCTTCTTCTTTAAAATATGAATCAACATCAACACAGTACAAGAGTTTATATGTTTATTCTCATGAAATAAAGCCATTACACAATTCATTTCAAATACAACTCAAATTTTAAAAACCCACACAGAAGCAGAGTGATTAAACATCACCTGTCAGACAACGTGATCCAAAAACCAGCGATCAGGGGAGACTACGTTACCCAGAATGCAGCACTGACAGTTTTCATACAGGCCCTCGACTTTAAGAGCAGTTTTAAAATGATTCCCTCAAACTGAAAATATGTGATGATCTTTCGAGACAAACTTATTTCCATATTATTAGGTATTAGTATTAGTATTTTGAGAGAAAGTAAAAAATTTCATTTTTAAAGACTGAGATAAAGTGTTCAAGATTACAAAATTAAAAATGCTTTAATTTGAAAGACAAGAGTCTATGGAAGATTTTTTTAACATCTCACTTTCACTGGTACCTTAAAATAAGAAATAAGAACTTTATTTTCTAAGTATTATAAATCTAAATGTGACTTTCTTCTCTAAATTGTATAAATGTGACCAAAGAAGATGTTAAATAGGAGGAGCTTTTCTTTGCACAGGAGACAGTTGGAGCTCTTTTTATCTGTCTTTGCTGAGAGTTTCAGACCTGAAGAGTAAAAAAGTTGAACTGAAATCTTATTTTACTGTATTTGTAGTGAAGCTTTGCAGTTTGTAAATCGGCTGTACGACTCTGAGGCAGGCTCATGATGTTAACTGTGAAATTAACTGTGACTCAGCTTCTTACGAGCAGGTGGCTAAAAAGGAAGTGAAAAAGGCATACCGTTCATCCAGAGTTTCTGAAGCGTGGAACCACAGAAACAGTCCAACTGGATGAACAGGATGAGGTGAAAACTTCGACTCCCTGATGACCTCTCGTTTCTTTGGTTCTTAAAGTGCTAAAACACTCAAAACATCTACAACAAGTCACAGCTTTAAAATGAAATCTACAGTATTTTACATTCAAGTGTTGTTGGTGTTGTTGCCGTGGGCAGAGTCTCAGAGGGAGTAAAGCTTCAGCTGCTCCTCCATGTCGCCTTCCGTCACCTCCCCCAGCGCCTCCTGGTTCTCCCTCAGGAGCAGGAAGATGGCCGCCAGCTGCTCCTGTTGCACCCTGACACACACACACGGAGTACTTAAGTACATTTACTCGAGTACTGAACTTAAAAACAAAACAGAGAAGTAGCAGCAATGTAAAATAAATGGTACAATATCATATTCATATTAATATACTAATATCTCTGTGCAGTACAGTGAAATTCAGATCTGTTATGAATGTGTGTTTAATTATTGATTTTTATGACTCTTATTGTCTTTTTTGTTTTTAATTTAGATATTTATTTCTATAATCTGTAAAATGAATCTAACTGAAGCAGCAGAAATGAAAACGACTCCTTTCTTCCCAACTTTATGATCATTAATGTTTTATATTTTCTTGATTCTTTCTTCAAAAGAAGTTTCTGACTTCAGTGAGTTAAAGTAACATCAACACTGCAGTTTATAAAAAGCTGAATATTGATCAGAGCTCTGAACGTTATTCTGTCTTTATCAGGTTGACAAAGAAACAGTATAAATTATAAATTATATTTAGAAATGTCAGTTAATGTTCAAATGATGACAATAAAATAAACACTGAGTGTATAAAGATGTGACCTGTTAAAGGTATTTAATCCATTTAACTCTCTTAAATGTATTTTCTGATAAACTTCATCTCACCTGCACGTTAACAAGTTATTTAAATGTTTTGGTTGTAACATGTTCTGATTTATTTTGTATTTATAATATATATTTATAGAGAAATGTACATTATGGCAGCTGGAAACAGAGGAGAGACATTTTATTTTAAACAGATGGCAATAGTCATTTATTCAAGAAGAGAAGAAGATTTACTGTAAAAGACTGCAGAGTGTCACAGTTTGAAATATTAACACAGAAATCTCAAAAATATGAAGATACTAATAAAAGACATTAAATACTTGCTGCTATCTTTAATATTTCACATCTCTAATTATTTTTTCTTTTATTTATTTTATTAAAATATTTCATTTGTTGCTCTTTTCTCACATGGCCACTTGGGGGCGCTGTTGTTATATTCTCATATTCTGCAGTAAAGTTAAAAAAACACAAAAGAAACAGCTGAAAATAAAACAGGTGAAAGTGTCTTTAAATGAAATGTCAAAATAAAGATGATCACAGATGAACTCCTGCTGGAACAAACGATGAACAACATGTGGGGAGTTTCACACATTTATTGCATTTTTAACATTTAAATCAAACAAAAAAAAACTCAAAACCTCAAACACAAGACTGAGAAATGAAGCCTGGAAGAACTTCTGCAGCTTTATGTGGACTTTTAGACTAAAATCAGAAAGTTTGTTTGTTAGGTCAAAGTTTTAACTTGCAAATTAACTAAACTCAGGCTAAACTTCATCTGGGTTTAAATCACAGTTTAATAGTTTTAACAAAAACGTTACACGATAGTCTCTCCGTCCTGAAACCACAATAACTTCACTCCTTTAAAATTTCTCCCTTTTTTCCTCTTTAAACTCTTCGACACAAAAAGCAGATTCCTGAAGGCACTTTGGTGTAAAGACGTTCGCTATTCACAAGCCGCTCCAGAGAAGCTTTAATAAAGACAAACTGCGAGTCTCTCTTTGGTCGTCGTCGCTCATCGGCTGAAGAAACAAAGACAACTGTTTGAATCTTCTGAGGATCATTCAGCTGCTCTGAGAGGACACACAGAAAAGATTCAGGTTTAAACTCTCACAAATGTAAAATAAAATCAACTTTAAAGGACCAAAGTGAGTCTGAATCATTCAAACTTCACATCTTTTATTAATTTAAATCCTGTGTGATTTCTGAGTTCGTCCTTTTCAGTCATTTCGTTTGATTGATTATCATCAGTGTAATTTATATTTTATTTAAACATCTGTTCATCTCCAGGTTTTTCTGTTTATGGACGAGCCGCTGCTTTATGTGAGGAGGTTCATCCATATTTACATTAGAAATAAATTAAATAAGATGATTTCTTCTGCAGTTTCAGGCTTTATTTTAATACAGATTATCAAAAGACTGCGTTTAAATTTGGTCAATGACATTATAAAGTCTGTTCACTGTGATTTAAAAAAGAGGAGAAACTTTCAACATGTCCTCAAAATGTTAAAATATAATAACATGATTTACATTTAAAGAGAAAAACCTGCTGATAGGATCCTTTAAATGAGTTATTAATGTTAGATCGGATCAATAATTCACGCTGAAGTTCAGTGATTATTGTAATAAGGTGAAAATAAATCAAGTAAAGAAGAAAAACACGTTGAACTTCTGGGAAACAGCTTTGGAAAGACCTGCAGGTAAATGTATACTTTTATGTGAAATATAAAATCTTTAGGTGTAAAAGGCTTTAAGTGATTGTACGGAAGCCAAAAATGATTACTGTTTTGTTTTAAAATATCAACTCCTGGAAAATTTCCAGGTTTTCCAGGCAGTGTGTGTGTGTGTGTGTCAGAGCACAGGCAGCACTCACCGTCAGCTGACGTGTTAGCAGGCAGCATGCAGGGTTAGCAGCTGGACAGAAGCCGGAGTCAGTAAATTAAATTAAAAAGCAGCGAGCGTGCGTCCTCAGTGACAGTAAACCAGAACCAGAACCAGAACCAAAGCAGCACCAGATGGAGGCAGAAACTGTGATGTGCTGACTGTATGTGTCCTGTGGGGGGCGCTCACATGATGCTAAAGCTAATAAACAGGCTCCACAGCTGAAGCTGTTTGAGTTTGTTTGTTTGTGATTTATGAAGCACTTTAATTTTAGAAAACAAATAAAAATGAAACTGGTACTATTGTATGATTCATTTTCTGCAACCTGAAGAGGAAAAACAGTTCAGAGAGAAAGTCTAATAATAACAATACTACTACTACTACTAATAATAATAATTATAAAAATAACAATAACAACAATGATAACAATAACAACAACAATAATAACAATAACAATAATAATAATAATAACAACAATAATAGTAACAATAATAACAACAACAACAATAATAATAATAATAACAATAATAATAATAATACCAATAATAACAATAATAATAATAACTGCAGTGTGACTCTGTGGTGAAGCTGATACGAAGTTTGGCAGCTGCCTCCTAAAATCAGAGCCGCTCTGATAAAAAGTCTCCGCCCGTCGAATTAAACTGGCAAATATGTGAAAATATGTGACTGACAGAGGAGGAAGTACTCAGAGCCTTTATTTTGAAAAGTACTACTACCACACTGTGAGAATACTTTGTGCTGCATGTAAATACTTCTTCAGTAAAAGTGTGTTTAATTTAGAGAAATGTTCTTACAGCTCCACATGAACACATTAATAATCTCATGCTTATTAATCTGCACAATGAGTACTTTTACTTTTGGTACTTCGAGTGTATTTGATGCTAATATTTCTGTACTGTAGTAAAACTTTAAATGCAGGACTTTTAACAGAGTATTTCTACTCTGTGGTATTAGTACTTTTACTGAAAAAGATGAGTACTTCAAAAAATCAGAACAAAAACAAATATTAACATACTGTAGTACTTTAATATACTGTAATACTTCAATGTACTGCAGTACTTTAATATACTGCAATATATTAATATACTGTAGTACTTTAATATACTGCAGTACTTTAATATACTGTAGTACTTTAACATACTGTAATACTTTAATATACTGCAATACTTTAATATACTGCAATATATTAATATACTGTAGTACTTTAATATACTGCAGTACTTTAATATACTGTAGTACTTTAACATACTGCAGTACTTTAGTAAAACTGATTCTTGATATAATACAAACTGAATACTGTGAGAGTCAGTGGTACTCGGTAGTACTCAGTAGTACTCGGTACACAGTGAGTGTGTTCTGTGGGACGTGTGTTGTGTGAATGTACATATAATACAGATTAAATAACGTGTAAACATTAAAAACTGCGTCTTGTTGTGTATTACTGTGTATTATTACTGTATATTCTCAGTACTTCTCTTCCTCCCTGTTTGTTTTCATCCTTTCTTTTGTCACAGGTTTCCCTGAAGCGTCTCTGATGTGTGGAGGACGAGTCCTTTGTGTTTCCTGCTGACGCCCGATGAAGCTTCCTGTTCGTCCTTTTGTGTTTCCTCATCGCCTCAGAGGACACCCAACCCACTTTGGTCCATCAGCCTCTCTTCATCCCTCTCTTCTCTTTTCTCCTCTCTTCATCCCTCTCTTCATCCCTCTTTTTTCCTCTCTTCATCCCTCTCTTCATCCCTCTTTTTTCCTCTCTTCATCCCTCTCTTCATCCACCTCTTCATCCCTCTCTTGTCTCCTCTCTTCATCCCTCTCTTCTCTTTTCTCCTCTCTTCATCCCTCTCTTCATCCCTCTTTTTTCCTCTCTTCATCCCTCTCTTCATCCCTCTCTTGTCTCCTCTCTTCATCCCTCCTCTTCTCTTTTCTCCTCTCTTCATCCCTCTGTTTTCCTCTCTTCATCCCTCTCTTCATCCCTCTCTTGTCTCCTCTCTTCATCCGTTTCTTTTCTCCTCCCTTCATTCCTCTCTTCATCCCTCTCTTTTTCACCTCTCTTCTGTCGTCTCAGTGAGAAAACTAAAAATCTGCTGTGATCGTTTCACATCAGGACGACGATCAGAGGTCGTTAATCTGAGAGCTGAGACCAAGAGAGGAAACCAGCCAGAGTACTTCAACTTACTGCAGTACTTCAACATACTGCAGTACTGTAACATACTGTAGTACTTTAACATACTATAGTACTTTAACATACTGCAGTGCTCTGACATACTGTAGTACTTTAACATACTATAGTACTTTAACATACTGCAGTGCTCTGACATACTGTAGTACTTTAACATACTGTAGTACTTCTGTAGCAGCCGTCTGTCATTGTTCAGCGTTCACTGTGGAGGACGAGGGCCGGGGGGAGTTTAAGGAGGACTGAAGGAGGAGGTCAGTGAAGGCATCACGGGGAGGACGGGATGAGCAGAGATAGACTGATACTTCATTTTTCATGCTAATTATACTTCATTTTTCATATTCATACTCACATCAGCGTCTTCAGGCTGAACTAAATGTTTTTTATTGACCTGCTGCAGTATTATTCATTACTTATTTCTGCAGTACTTAAAGGAATACCTTTTGGTAAACACATCAGTCTCACATCAGCATGTTCATTTTCATTGACTTCATTTTAAAGGAGCTGCAGTCGTTGAATCAGAGCTGATGTCGACATGTGGCCGACTCTTCTGCTCGAGGAGCTGTTAGCTTAGCTTAGCATAAAGACTGGAGGTGGAGGGAAACTGCTTGTTTTCACTCATCACAACTAAACTGATGATGTGCGTCTGCTCTGTGAAGAAAGACGAGTTCGGGCTCAGCATCAGTCTATCGGTGCTCTTTGGGGTGACGTGGGGGGGGGCTGAAGGTCGGGGTGTTACCGGGATTATTCAACAGAAACGTCACCTTACCGGCTCCTTCCTAACACACTGAGTCTGCTCAGGCTGATTATAGAGAGGTAAAATCAGATGTAAGCTCTATCCTGGAAAGATAAAGGTGGAGGCAGTCAGATAAAAAAACAGTTGTTGTTGCCAGAAAAATGGAAATTATCCACAAAATCTGAAGCGTCATGCTCGGATGAACTGAGGCGGGGGGGGGAGCTGTCTGAAAAGCTTTAATACTGAATAAAACTGAGATCACCATGTTTTCATTCAAGAAATAATCTTATTCTTCTACAAACTGTTTTCTGTGCAGCCAACACAGTAATGTATTAGATCAAATAATAGATTACTTTAGATATCTTGTGTTTTCTTCTTTTATGTGCAAACTGTCACAAGACATCAGATGTTGTAGATGTTTGATCCATTTCCTGTTCCACATTTTAATTTAAATCCTGTTTAACAGACAAAATCTTTCAGTAAAGTTACAATAATTCAACCAAACTCATCCTCAGAGAGTTTCAGGGACTCTCCAGTTTATAAAAAATATAAAATATTGACCAGAATCAAATATTTTTATAGATTTTTTCTATCTCAGTCAGGACGAAAGTGCCACACAGGCCATCATCATCATCATCATCGTCTGATCATTGTGCCAAAAACCTCTTTTCCCTTTTTATTAAAAAATGACGCTTGTGAAATGTCCTTCTGTTTTCTGATGAGAGTTTAAATGACAGTAAATAAAAGTCTGACTTTGTCTTTGGCCTGTAAAGTTTTGAATTGTCCGTCGACCTCTCGGTGAGATCGAATTTGGACCAAAGATTTCGTCACGTTTCTTCACTGGGAGCGTAAAGAGCCTCCGTGACAGCGAGCATCTGCTGCTATGTGCTGAAGAATCGGACCAACTCAGGAGTTCATAACAACGTCATAATGGAAGGAGGAAATATTTATACATCTGAGATGTCACTTTGTCGAGAGAGGAAACAGAGTCACTTTCCCTCCTCTGCTGCTCACAATAAAGCAGCGCTGCCAAACCACAGAGGCGTTTTAAGAGCTTTAAACATCGAGCCTCCAATCAGAGCAGCTGCAGACGTTCACTCCCCGTCAGAGGAATGTGTGTTTTCCTTTTTTTACCCTTTAACTCGGCCAAGAGACGCCGAGGCTTCGCGCTCACTGACTGACTGAACGCAACAGAAGACTTATTTCATGACAGCTTCATTCAGACAATCAGGACGCTTCAATCCAGAACTAAAACCAGATTAAATCCACAAGTGACGAAGAACAAACACACTTCAATCAGCCTGAGTAAAAATTCAGCTGCAGTGTGTATTTACACTGTTTGTATTATGAACCAGGACTCTTTTATTCTGAAAGATAAATGTGTGTAAACGCAGCTGTCAGTTTTATTTGTGCACACACTAAGAAATCTTAGCTAACTTTAGTCGGATGTCATCAGCAAAATGTTTGATAATTTGATTGAATGATGATTGAACACTCATCTAACTCGGCATCGTGAGAGATGTAGGAACACAGACACACTCTTTGTCCCTTCAGGAGCATCACAGGATTAAGGCTTTACACCAGCTGGGCTTTGTTTTCATGCAGGTGGAAGATGAAAATATATAAAAACAGAGAGCAGGAAGTCGCGTGCTGCCGGGCGGTTTGAACTGACCTCTGCTCCTCCTCGATCTCCTCCTTCGTCATCAGCGTCTCAAACTTGCTCTGTTTCTTCCCCGCGGTGAACGTGACTTTATCTTCAGCTGCAGCCACGTCTGAACAGAGCAGATACACCAGCCAGAAATCAGCTTCAAAACACACACACACGTTAAAAAGCAAAACGTTTGGCGTGTTTTCACATCGTGACCCCGACACATAATATAATATAATATAATATAATATAATATAATATAATATAATATAATATAATATAATATAATATAATATAATACATTTCACATCAGAGAATATTAACATCTATTTCATGTTAATATAACACATCACAGTATATTAACATGTATTTCACTCGTTATTATGATAAAATAAAATAAAATCTGTTTCGCACATCATAGAATATTAATGTTTATTTTAGTCTCACTGATGCAAAATTTAATTTAGTTTCCCAAAGTGTCATTTATTCCCATTGAAATGATAACAGTGCTAATTGATTTCAAATACAAGATGCTATAAAACTTCACTAATTATTACACCTGTTATTATATATACATATATACTTATATATATGTATAAGTACTCAGACTACTGATAAACTGATATATATCATATTCATATATTATTCATATAAATGAATTAAATAAGTGATGAACACATTAATGCATCAATAATTACAATCCAGTAACATCACATATTAATATTTTTACTATACATATATACGTACATATATATTTTATATATTTTATTTTTTATAATATTTTTATGTACTATTACCACGAAAAACTGTGTGCTGCAGTTAACAGGCTGTAACTTGATCAATATTAAAGAATTACCACAGTATTTATTAATATTTATATTTGTGTATTTTATATAATTTATTAGTACTATAGTTTGATATATTAACATTATTTACACACTTAACCTGCTGTTAGTGTGTAACTGGCCACCACTTGATGTATGTTGTGTGTATCAATGTACTATTATCACTTACACACACACACACACACACACACACACACCTATCACTGCACCTGTCGTGTCGCAGGTTGGACACACAGCAGATTGTCCGTCTGCTGTTCAGAGCTGCCAACTGCTTTACTGCAGGAGATTAAGTATCATCCTCCTAAAGCAGCCTCCATACACGCCAACTAAACCACACACACACACACACACACACACACACACACACACACGCACACACACACACACACACTGTGCTCACAGGAAGTAAACAGCTGGTCTTCATGTGTGTTTTTTCTTCCTGTTTGAGTCAATAACAGTTGTTTACTCATATTAGAAGTATCTCACTGCTTCACATTTAAATACAACTGATGGTGGAAAGTAACAGAGTACATTATTTACTCAAGTACACATTTAAGGTACTTGTATTTTTCTTCACCACATCTCAGAGAGAAACATCTCAGAAACTCTTCTGATGATGTTTGAAGTCGTTTTAATAACTGAATGATTGCAATGTATCCGAATAATGTCGAGGTTTGGCCACAACAAGTGTTGTGAAGGAGTAGAAGAAGAAGAAGAAGTACTCAGATCTATGTAAAAGTAATAAAGTACAGTAATAAAAGTAATGCTCCAGTGGAGAAATACTCTATTACTATTATTAAGTTTAAAATCAGTAAAAGTATAAAAGTATCAGCATGAAAATGTACTTAAAGTCATAATTTGGATTATTTTTATTTAAATAAATGGCACAGGGGACACTTTACTTCATGAACTTTAACTACATTTACTGATTTTACTTACAGATTTTAACTGAAGTAACCTTTAAAGCAGGACTTTTACTTGTACCAGAGTTTTTCTGAACTGTGATATCGGTACTTTTAAATGATCTGAGTGCTTCCATCACTGAATAAAATCACTCATGTCCTGAGCTGTGTCATTTTTAGAACTTCCTGCTTGGTGGATTAATGAGATTACATTATTATTTTCCTGTAAATGTATTGATCGATTGATTTTGTTCTTTCTGCACACGATGTCGTGAACAGCTCGGCTCTCCTGGAAAAAACTTATCAGCCGCGAGCAGCTGCTGAACGTCTGCGTTTCTCTGTTTGAGATTAGATCAGAGTCAGTTTTTATTTGTCAATTTCTTCACATGTGCTTGACATACAAAGGAATCGAAATTACGTTTCTCACTATCCTATGCGTTAGATGGACAACAGTAAAGTGCAGATGCACAACAAGACAAGTTCTAAAGAAAAATTTAGCATAAATAAATATTTAAAGTGCAGTAACTTAAGGCTACTTTCACCTAATGCTGCTAAACTAACTAAGGTATGACAAGACAAGACATAGAGTACACAAAGTCCGCTGCTAACATAGCAGGGAATGACAGGACAGGACAACACAGTGTTTCAGCTGTATGCATTTAGAGGTAGTTGTTGTTGTTAATGTAGGGTTTTAGTGCATAATGTTTCCTTATAGACAGTACTTGGATGGTAGTGGTAATAGTAATATGGGTAGTGCAAAATATAAATATAAGTATAAATAAATAACAGTTAGCAACAGATGAGTGCAATTTGCATATTTAGAGTCTCAGTTGGGTGGGGAGAGGGGGGGGGTCCAGTGTTTAGAGTCTAGATTCAGAGAAACAAAGGAAGAAACACGAGAGCACAGTTACAGTGACGCTGGTTCGTCCCTCAGTGCTGTCCCACTTCCTGTCTGAAGCTGACTGGTTCCCGCTGAAGACCTGAACCTCACAAACCTCACAAAATAAAGGTTCATCAGTCGGTTTCTAAACTCGAGGACGACGTTGGTTCTTACGGAAATCCTGAAACTCTAACTGAAGTTTTTAACAGAGAAACATAAATCTGTTTGTGGATTTATAGATTCAGTTTTCAGGACGATGTTTGTTCTGGACCGTGGGATCTGGACTCCAAACAGAAGGTTTCTGTTCTCTCGCTCATCTTGATCAAAGAAAATAAACTCTGAGCCCACATCGGTCAGACGACACATCGGACCGGTTCGGATAAAGCGGCGGTCTTACCGTTGCTCAGGACGGTCTCTGCTTCAGATTCTGGTTCTGGCCCAGGTGAGGCCTCCACAGCAGGTTCAAGAGTCGGCAGGTCTGTGGACTCTGGGACCGGCTCCACCACAGGTTCAGGTTCGGATACTGGTTCGAATTCGACCACAGGCTCTGGTTCAGGCTCTACGATGGGTGCTGGAACAGGTTCAGGTACTGATACTGGTTCTGGGACTTTGACTGGCTCTGGTACAGGTTCTGGTTCTGGGACAGGTTCAGGTACTGATACAGGTTCTGGTTCTGGGATGGGTTCTGGTACTGCTGATACTTCTTGTGCAACAACTGGTTCTGGAACAGGTTCAGGTTCTGGTACAGTCTCTGGTGCTTTTACAGGTTCTGGTTCAGGTTCTGGTGCTGATACTGGTTCCTGCACTTTTACTGGTTCTGGTTCAGGTTCTGGTTCTGGTGCTCTTACAGGTTCTGGCTCAGGTTCTGGTGCCTTTACTAGTTCTGGTTCAAGTTCTGGTTCAGGGGCTTTTACAGGTTCTGGTTCAGGTTCTGGTGCTTTTTCTGGTTCTGGTTCAGGGGCTTTTACTGGTTCTGGTTCTGGTGCTTTTACAGGTTCTGGTTCAGGTTCTGGTGCCTTTACAGGTTCTGGTTCAGGTTCTGGTGCCTTTATAGGTTCTGGGGCAGCCTGGAAAGACAAAAGATTTCAAAGATTAAACGTCAGAAACTTCAGCAGGTTTGTTTTCGCCGTTCGGTCGATAAAACGTCTCGACTGGTCGCGAAGCTGCAGCACGACTGCGACATTCACACGTCCTGAAACAGAACTCAGGACGAGTTCAGGTCCGATTGTTGGGATTCAGATCAATATCTCAGACGATATCAGATGTATGAGATGATCCTGATCAGTAATGTTTATTGTCAATGAGATGAAAAACGAAGCAGCTTTAACCTTTAACGCTAAAGCTTCATTAACTCCTTCTTCTTGTACCTGCTGTCGTGAGAAGTGGAGGCGATCGTGTCGTCGTTTCATAAACACTCGACGCGCTCTGCTGGTGGCGGCCGACCTTTGACCCCTGACAGTCTGTCGCTGTGTGGGAGTGACTTCTGTCAGCTGCAGCTCCTCATCGAGGATCAGCCGGCGCCTGCCGCTGACACCCGGACAAATTAAACCCTCTTCAGTGTTGACTAACCAACCTGTCCTTTCCCCGACACCTGACACACACACACACACCTGTCTGTGTCTTCTGTGATTCGCTGACTTTGCAGCTGATCTGGTTTCTCTCCATCAGCCTCCGACAGCAGACAAACATGACGCAGGTTTTCTTTAAAGAGCCGTTAAAAAGAAAAATATATCTCGCCTTTAAAAGATCAAAACAAAAGCTCTGAAGGTTTTAAAGAAGAAGATCTGCTTCCCTTTGGTAATCAGCTTCTGTGATTTAATGCAGAATAAATCAGACATTTATTCTAGAATTTAGATTTATTTTATTACTGTAGTGTAATTTTTTTGTTTTTTATTGGTTTTTTGCTCGAGTGGACTCTTGTAAACATTTTTTGTTCTGTTTTTAGGAAGATTTTCGATGAATGATGTAAATTCTTGTGCATATGAGAAAAAAATCTTGAAATTATTGAGGTGCAAAAACAAAACTTATTCTGATTATAATGAAATTTATTCTAATGATCTGTTAACTGATCTTTCGTTGGTTTCCATCTGAAGGATTCCTCTAATTTTTTGACTCTTTGCGTTTTTTTTGTCTTTGAGTTTTTTGTCGTAATAATTGTCGTATTTTATTTTGGGATGTTTAACTTTGTGCACGTTTTCTCTCGCAGCAGCAGACAGTGTGCTGGTTCTGATATTTTATGGTATATTTCTGAACCATTTCTCCTGCTGTTTTTCTTTCCAAACCGTCAGACGGCAGAGAAGCAGGAGCGTCCTCTGTCTGCTCCCATCAGCTCACACCAGCTTTGTCCCGGTGACTCACTGCAGAGACGACTGGTGGCATGATGGGAGGTCAGACAGAGAGACCGGCTGCTCTCTTAATCCCACAGCAGCCCTTCATCACGCCCTCCAACAGGAATGGCATCCACTCAGCTTTCACCTCCTCCTCCTCCTCCTCCTCCTCCTCTGCATTCCTGAGCTATGAAACAACAAAATCACATCAACGCCAAAGTGCCGACTCTCTCAAACAAAAGTGTTCTGATGCTAAATGCAGAGTCATTAAATCATTTTGTGAGTCAGCGGGACGATAAACTGTATTCTTGGCTGAAACCGAGGCCCGGCTCGCTCTCCGGCCTAAATTGGTCAAATATGTTTGTTGGGTGAGTCAGTCGACATGAGCTCATCGTGGGCAGTTATCCTGCCAGGCAACCATCATCATGTCTCTGCTTTGGGGAATTAATCAGCCGGGAAGCATTAGAGGAAACTACGGAAGCCCAGCCCATTTGTGCCAGAAAAAAAACAAAAAAAAAACACTGACAAAACAAGCTAGTGTTAAAGTTTGGATATAATAAGATATGAGCAACATCAAGATAATAAAGTACAAAAATCAACAATATGAGATACTGAATCAACACGTTAAAGTACAAAATCGAGATATTAAAACACTAAATTATGTAGATAATAAAATACTAAATCAAGATACAAACGAGATACAACGAGATGCTCAGTCAAGATTATAACACGGCTGCTAATTCAGGATTACAGCTCAATAAAATCAGAATGCATAAATGAACTCTGAGCATGACATCTTTTAAATCACTTCTTAAAACTTTGACTATTGATGCTACCAGATCTCTAATATTTTATTTTATTTTATTTCCAACATGTCTTATCTGTGTTGTTATTATCAGTTGTGCTCTTATTTTTATTATTTCTATTTCTATTTATTCCTTTTATTTTTGTGTCTGATTTTAATTTCCTCAATCTTGATGTTTTAATCCTGCACTTTGTAACTTTTTGAAAAGTGCTGTACAAATAAAGCGTTTTATTAAATCTTTCATTATATTTCCTGACCTGAAATGATTAAAAGACCAAATCAAAAACTATAAAGAAGTCGGACTCGTCTCGGCCTTCCTGCCCTCTGAGAGTTTCCTGGTAAATATATCTCCATCTGTAACATTACACTGAGTGCTTCCCTCTTAAAAGCCATTTTAGCTCTGTAGCAGAGGATGTGCGCAGAGGACGAACATCACGTCTGCACGGGAGGAATTTAGTG
This sequence comes from Scortum barcoo, assembly GCA_023238725.1. NCBI lineage: Eukaryota > Metazoa > Chordata > Actinopteri > Centrarchiformes > Terapontidae > Scortum > Scortum barcoo. The sequence continues at coordinate 1,198,823 of CM041547.1, forward strand.
AACAACCTGAGCAAACACTGCAGAGGTGACGAGCCCGAGGCCGACAAGCTGCTCGTCCACAGCTAACAGAGCTTTTCTGCTCCTTTATTACAGCGAGAGAGACGTAGGTGGGATTATAAACCACAGAAATCACAACTTAATCTCAGAGAACAAATGTTTAATGATGATCAGACTCAATCTCTCTACGTCAATAATGGCAGCATTATCCGTCAGAATTATTAATCATTTGTGGAAAAAGGGTTCTTGATTTCAGAATTAAAGAAAAGCAGATTAAGTAACAGCTTCTATTGACTGCAGAAGTGAGATCAACTGTTTTACCTGTATAAATGTAAGAAACCTGCACATGCTAACATACAGAGAGCCACGAAGTCCAAATACACCTGATTTTCAACATGTTAAACACACATCACACTCATCACGCTGACAGCACGCTAACGTGTTGTGCACGCGTTGCAGGTTCATGTGTCTTTTTATGACAAAAATGGGTGTCCCAGGACTTTAACACAGTATCTTATATTTGCTGACATGAAAGTCAAATAAAAAGAATTTCTAACTGAATTACAAGCAGTTGATAATCCTGAAAGTCTTTGAAAGGCTGTAAACTCCATCAGAATGAGTTTCACCTCCTGTGGACCTGATTAAGTCTCCTGACCTCGAATATCTAAACACACAAAAGTCTGTAAAAGTTTTAACAACCATTATTATTATTGATAATGAGCCCCTACTCCTTTATCGCTCCTCATGAATAAACACTTGAGGTAAACTGCTGAGGAGTATAACAGCCACTTTCCCATGATGCAGTTCAGAGGACGACATGTTGGGGGGGGGCAGACGGTTGTCGTGGCAGCGAGCGTCCATCTCTGTCCAAACACAGACTCTTTGTTCGGCCTTTTCTCCACCTCGGCTCTCTGACGCCGCCTCCACCCACAGAAGAGACGCAGAGACGCTTTTCCTGCTGCCCCGAGCTGGAGGTGGTTTAACGTGACTCCACAAGGAGCAAAAATACTGTCAAAAGTCTTTGAGCCGAGACGCTGTGCAGTAAAGTGGAGTTAAAGTCCATAAAGTAAAGTCCTGTGTCAGTAAAGTGTTCCCCTGTGTCTGTTGTCCTGTTGTCTGTTCTCTCATTAGATGATTCTTCCTCCTCATTAATGTAAAAGCAGGATTTTACTGTTGGAGTTGGTTGAGGTGGATCATTTTCAACTAGTTTGTATTTTGGGACTGCAGCTAATGATTCTTTTCATTCTGGATCAATCTGCTGATTCTTTTCTCCATTGATCCATTGATTGATTGTTTGCTTTGTAAAAAGAGTGAAAATAGTGAGAAATGCCGTCACAATGACCCAGAGCCCAAAGTGACTCCTTCACAATGCTTGTTGTTTCCTTGTCTTGTCTTTTGTATCTGGACTGAAGTCAGGAGATAAATGCAGAAAGTTTCTGCAGTTTTTGAAAAGCAGTGTGATAAATAAAGTTTTCCTGCCATGTGGTTCTGCCCTCTCGGCTTCCTCGGTGGAAAACAAGTGTGCTCTGTTTGTTTTTATTTTTTCCCTTAAAGACTTAAAGACTCTACTGCTCCATCAACGCCAAAAAACGAGCACAGAGCTGCAGGACGTGCCCTCATTGGTGTGGTTGGGGAGGGGGGGCAAAAAAATCACCACAGAATTGGAATTAGCTGCGATTAAACGATATGAAGCCATTGTTCTCTGCTGGATCTGATGCCCAGCCAGCAGCTCTGAGAGGTGTTGTCACCAAACCAGGCCAGACCGGGCCGAGCTCCAGAGGGAGGAGCGCAGGAACTGGGCCAGGTCAGGCGGTGTGGGGGGGGGGATACCAGGAGAGGTATGTCAGAAAAAACTAACTAAGTGGGAACTTTTTTGTAATCGGACCAATTATTTGAAGAAATAACAACGAATGATGAATAGATTGGTGTTAAAATTTAACAATGATCACGTATTCCAAAGCTTGGGAGGCGCTATGTTAAATATTTACATGCAAAATACTTGTATGAAAATATTTGGGATCTTGAGAAACGTATTTTGGGGGAATAAAAAACTGACTAATAAGTATGGGAAAGTATTAAAGAAGTTAAAGCATCTTAAAGAGAAGTACTCTTTATTATTTGAACACATTTATGACAAACGACATAAAAAGGGGAATTACAGCAAACTTTGAGACGTATTTTTGGATTATAACATAAATTATGGTGACAGTTTATCACAGTTTTGAACTATGAGACATTTTGGGGACTATTTCTAAAACAACAAACATATATTGGCGGCACTTTGCAGGAATTATAACGAATGTTGTAACCATATTTATGACTGAACATTTGAAAGTGAAGACAAATAAACTTTTGGAGGCATTTTAACAATATTTGAGAATTCTGGTAAAATAAATAGTGGATTTATTTCTTTATTATTCTGCTGATCTATTAACCAGACAAACTGCAGTCAGTGGTTTCTTCGTGGGGGTGTCGCGGCCCTGTGATGGTGGAAGTGACGCAGAAACGACTTCCGCCTGTACTGACCACAGATCAGTTGCTCACAAAGCGTCTGTCCTCCATCAAACCTGCACCGACGTGTGCACGCTCACATTTCCTTTTATGGAGCCACATCGCCTCCAGCAGCCACTGCAAACACCGAAGAGGGGGTTGCAGATTTAAAGTCTCTTTTTTTGTCCCGCACAGTGAAAAAACACACTGACAGAAGTGAGCGAAAACAAGTTAAAAGCTTTAATTTGAGTCTTTATTTCCTTCTTTTTCCCTTTTTAGGCAGCATGAGGGCGGAGGTGGAGCTGGTGCAGCTGTAACTTTAGAAGAAGGAACAGGACAACATGCTAAAGACATAAATGTCATGGAGCCAGATCGGGCGGTGGGTCAGATGGCAGCGATATGTGGAGCCGCTGCAGGCTGTAAATCTGAACACAGGCTGAAACTGAGCGTTTATTTCTGGACACCTCAGCGGAGGTAACGTCCAACAACAAGGAACTGAAAGGTGCAGGAAGTCCTTCAGAAAAAATCACAAAGTGAAAAAGACAGCAGACTAAGCTTCACTTTGTTGGAGTGTAAACTTATTTTAAACTCTCGTATCTCAGTGGATGAGTCATAAATGATGTACGATGCTGCACCAAATGCTCCTGAATCTTCGAAGTAACGCTAACTTATGTTACAGTTTCTTGTTTATTTCCTGAAGCAGCACTCACCCTCGTTCTGGTGGAAACGGTGCGTTTTTTGGGGACTACTTTCAGCGGCGGATGAATCTACGTTCGGTGCTCTGCTGGTGGTCAGAGATGTGACGTGATGAAGCTGCAGCCTCCGTCCCGTGATTGGTCCACTGGAGGCGTCCCCTGATTGGTCGAGAGTTTTCAGCACGGCTCCAATCGGGTCTCAAGCTTTTTCCCCTCACTCTGATGTCACCAGTCCGGGTCGACCAATCAGTGGCTGCCTCCTCTCAGCTCAGTGATTTTATTGAATAGCTGCTTCTTTAAAGATGCTAAATGCTAAATGCTAACTCTGCGCCGTGTAATCGTGTTTTGTTTTTTGAGTGTCCGTCAGACTGAACTAAGATCTGTGTTTCTAAGTGTGTTTGTGATTTTTTCTTTAATAAGCAGACACGCTTCTTTTCTTCTCTGCTTCATCCACACTTTTGTTTAACGTTGTTTTCTGTGTTTCTTAACTATAAATGACCATAAACGATCTACAGCCGTCTAACCAGCTTCTGTTCTTCCTTCGACTTCACAGAGTCAAAATAAACAGTGCGTTTGGTGATGGAGGAACAACAGGGAGCCTCACTGATGAGTTTTTCAGAAGGAGACTCAATCTGTGATAAACACACAAACTAAATCAAATAAAGTCTGACTCGGTGTTTAACTCCCTCGCAGCTTTAGCCACGACAGACGCAGGCCGAAACAACGAGCCTCTCTGTGTCTCAGACAAACAGAGCTGCTTTATGTGGACGTCTGCACAAAGAAAACTGTAAAATAAACCAGCAGGCTGCTCTGACGGCGATGGCGTCCTCTCGCTGTGGAGTAACGTTATCAGAGCGGAGGAGGGCGCGGCCGACTCTCAGCCACAACGTTCACGTCCAAGATACTTTTCACAGCAGACGGACGCTTTGTATTTGTCTCAGACCGTCACTGCGATTAGGATTTGCTGCTCGTTTCTGTGGTCAGACTGTAATTATAAAGTGAATTTAACAGTTTGTGATGTCCTGCTGTTAAAACATCTGCTTTTTTGATAAAAAGTGAAAAACTTTTAAGATACTTTCTATTTCTACATTTCAGAAAAATACTTTTATCTGACAGCGTGAGTCCCTGTCAGACTCAGATTATTAATACAAAACATAATCAACAAATAAATGATGAGGTAGTATTATAGATTAGGATTAAAATGTAGTGATAACTGGGGGAACATTAGAGTTACGTACATAAAACCATTATGATGAGCTCAGTCTTTATCAGCTGCAGCTTGTTAATGCTTCGATAATTACACAACTTCAACAACATATTATAAAATGAGAAACTGTTTTTCTGCATACAGAGCACTTTGACTTCTGGTACTTTTTCCGACTTTTCTTTTACTTTTTCCACAGCTAAAGACTTATTCTGGCAGGAGTTTGAGTTTTAAGGTGCTTTATTTTGGTAGGACAGCAGTGAAGGAAACCATCAAACACGTTGACTTTTGTGGAGATCGGCCTAAATCAGCAGGATGAAATAACACACAACGGACGTCCCGGCGGTCAAACACGAAGCCATGTGAAGGCGTCACACCTCCACCTCTCCATGTCGGACATGTGACACCCTGAGCATACACAGGTGTAAATATAGGGTTCGCCAAATATAGACGGTGGGTCCGTCCCATGTTACCGCCACCGTGGGCACATTCCTCGAGCTTTTTAAAGGCTCGGCCACAAAGATCCAACAAACCAGGGTCGACGTGCCGAATGGAGACGAACAAACCGCGTCCTGCTGCCGAGCCGACGATTTGCATGTCGGCTCATAACGGCCGAAACATTCAAATACTGAAAGAAAGTCAGAGCGGACAGACATTTCCATAAAGTCAAATCCACCGAGCGGCTGCTGTGTTCAGGAGCCATCAAACATCCAAAGACATTAAACATGGAGGATGCAGATCACAAGAAACTTTCTCAATCGACAACCAAAGTGTCAACAATCAATAGTCAATGTTTACATGAAACAGAGCTGTTACAAAGTCTTAGAGAAATAAACTAAATAAACACAATTTATATCAGAATAAAAATTATAATCGATCTCTTTTTCTAATCAATGACTCGTTATAATCACACATCACCTCCTGCTTCCTGCTTTTTACCTTTAAGGCACAAATGATTCGTCGATTGATCAAGGAAATAATCTGCAGATTAATCAGTCAAATCAAGAATAATAAATAAACCAAGTTCATTAGTTTATTCAAACCTCCAGCTCTGCAGCTGGCAGTTATTTTCATTATTAATTCATTATTTTCTTGTTTTGTCCGACCATGCAGAGCCGAACAGATCCAGTTTACTGAGACACAAATAAAAAGAATAAAAATAAAATAAATATATATAGAATAAAAAAGACAGAAACGATCGATCGATCACCAAGGAAGTCGTTCAACTAATCGATCACTTCACTTCAGCCTGCTGGTTTTGTTGAAGATAATTATCAAACTTCAGCTACGTGACAGAGGCGAGTCAGGTAGCAGAGATGTTAGCATCTGTCTAAGGCTGCTACTTTAGCTTTAGCATTAGCATTACAAGGTTTTCGAGATAAAAGAACCAATAATAATAACAACAATTCAGAATCTATTATTATTATTATTATTATTACAAACCCAGCTGTCCGTGCTGATGAGGAGGTGAGGTGCAGCTTTGATTCAGTAAAAACATTTTTAGATTTCTTTCCCTTTTTTACAACAACAAACTGTCAGTCGAGATGTCTGAACCACATTTATCCAACAACAGACGCACGTTAGCATCCAGAGGGACGCCGCTAACGTGGATAATGACATTTTAACTGAACTGAAAAAATGATCTCTGCCAATAATCAGTAGCTGCACCTTATTGATCAGTCAAATGTGGAGCTGAACATTTAGTCTTTGAATATCAGTATTACTGCAGCACTTACAGTATTTCAGCAGTATTACTCTGTGTGCACTTATTTATCCTTAAAACTTAAAACCGAACTTTTACTCATTAAGCAGGTCTAAGTCAAGCTGGTGATCAATAATCAATTTCAATATTGATTCATCAGTTGTTTTGCTTTTGCTCTTAAATATCAGAAATAAAAAAATATTCAGGTTACATGTTTAAATGCAGAGCAGCAGCAAAGCCTTCTGGGAGAGGACAGACCGGAGAATGACTGATTGATTAATTAATTAATTGATTAATAGTTTCACAGCCTTAATCTCAAAGGCTGAGACATCAAACCTCCTGACTCACTGTTATTAGTCATAAGCTTCATTAATTGATTATTGATCACAGAAAAATGAAAAAAAATGTTGCTTTGAAAAATAAAACTTTATTTAATGTAAAATACAGATTTTAAATGTATCTGTGACGTCAACATGCAAACAAACATGTTTCTCTGATTTGACTGTGTATTAGTTATTGATCATGTGGATGATCAGTGAGGTTTTTTTCTGGATTATTTGTGGATTAAAAAGATTAATACATTTGTCAGAGAAAATAAACAACATCACTATTTTATAACTTAACGTGCTCATCCACGTCGTTATTTGATATATTTATAGATTTACCAATAGATTGATAAAAATCCTGGCTGATCGATCCTACCTTCACTTGGGGCTCCTGGATCTTCTCCGCGGCTCCGATGCTCTCCACAGCCGGGGGTGGAGGCTCTGTCCGCGGGGAGGCTTCGGGCGCGGGCCGGGCCACTCCCAGAGCTCTGGAGGGGGGCAGCTCGTCTCCGTAGCCGACCTGGGGCTTCTTCTTCCCGGCTGAGGAGGCTGAGGAGGCGCCGGGCTTCCTGCCGAGCAGCGAAGAAGCGAAATAAACGGCCACGACGGTGAAGAGGATGGCGGGGATGATGACGGCCGGGTCCAGATCCATGGTCCATCCATGAGCATTTATCAATGAAAGTTCACTCTGTGTGTGTGTGAGAGACAGAGAGAGGACGGTGTGTGCTGATCAGCCTGCAGCCACACACACACTGAGCCAGCACACACCCAAACACACACACACACACACACACACACACACACACTGAGTGAGTCCGCCTCAACACACCTGACACAAACACACACACACACACACACACACACTCTCAACACAACCTGACACACACACACACACACACATGACCCAACACACACACACACACACACACACACACACACACACACACACACACACACACACACACACACACACACACACACACTGAGCTGAGTCCGCCTCTCAACACAACCTGACCCAAACACACACACACACACACACACACACACACACACACACAAACACACACACTGAGCTGAGTCTCAGTCCTGCCTCTCAACACACACACACACACACACACACACACACACACACACACACACACACACAAACACACACACTGACCCAAACACACACACACACACACACACACACACACACACACACACACACACACACACACACACACACACACACACACTGAGCTGAGTCCGCCTCAACACAACCTCAACACAACCTGACCCAAACACACACACACACACACACACACACACACACACACACACACACACACACACACACACACACACACACACACTGAGCTCCTCCTCTTTTCAAACACACACACACACACACACACACACACACACACACACACACACACACACACACACACACACACACACACTGAGTCCGCCTCTCAACACAACCTGACCCAAACACACACACACACACACACACACACACACACACACACACACACACACACACACACACACACACTGACTGGAACAGCTGAGTCCGCCTCTCAACACAACCTGACCCAAACACACACACACACACACACACACACACACACACACACACACACACACACACACACACACACACACACAGCAGCATTTAGCTCCTCCTGCTTTTCAAAGTAAAAGCCTTGTATTTAATTTTATGTCCATTGGCAGTTCGTTTTCACAATAAAATACAGGTAAAATACCTGGTAGTGTGCCTCTCCCTGCAGCACATCTCCCTATTCAGTTTATAATTCTTGTATGCAGCACATATTTATATATTTATGCATCTTTATAATTAAAGTATAAAGAGGGGGTAAATATAGTATTTTTACTCCGTCAAGGTATTATAGTATTTTGTATTTATATTTTATGCATCTTTATAATTAAAGAGGTAAATATAGAGGGGTATTTTTGCTCCGTCACTCCATAAGAGGTAAATATAGTATTTTTGTCCGTCATTAAATATAGTATTTTTACTCCGTCAGAGGTAAATATAGTATTTTTGCTCCGTCAGAAGTATTTTTGCTCCGTCAATATAGTATTTAGTTTCTAGTTAGCTTTAGTTTCTAGATGAATGTTGTTCATCCTTCCTGTCCACTGAAAAATTGTTTATTAAAAGCAGCAATGAACTGAACAAACTGAGATTGAGTAAAAACTTCACACTTGTTTAAATTTAGAAATGACTGATGAGACAAACGTGTTTCGAGTCATAGAAAAGATTTTATTGACCAACAAAATGAAATCGATCACACTGGTCTGAGTGATTCACTTCGTCGACACTGAAGCTGGACACAGGATTCGTCATAAAGCTCGTCCCAGATCAGTTCAGTCCGCGAAGGGAGGAAAACCTTCGAGACCTTCAGCGAGCGAGCGGCGCCCGTGACCGACCTCAGAGGCCAACGCAACGCGCGCCTTCGACGAGTTTAATGGCAGATAAAAACACAGAAACACGAGCTCCCTGCAGTCACACTGACACACCTCTTTGTAGGCACTTTAGTCTAAAGCAACAGATTTACATAAACTGCACAGATAAACAGCAACTGGAACCTCACAGCTGATTTTAAAGGACTCGGGTTTGAGAAAAGCTTCGACTCTGAAGCTCAGATGAAAAGTGGATCGACAGAAGATTCATCTGCAGAACAATCAATCATTTAAATACCTTTTTTTCCTCCTGTCACAGTAAACTGAATATTTTTGAGTTTTTGGTCGGTTGATCGCACAAAACATTTAAAAACTTCACCTCAGAATAAATATGACAGATTTCTGATGTTATTATGAGCCGTTAAACAGGTTAATAAATAGCAGTAGGTCAATGATGATTTTCATTATTAAATAATCTGCTGACTATTTCCTCCATTCATTGTTTGTCTCTATCTGTAGTTCTGGTCAAATTTGCTTCAGTGATTTTAAACTGAATGTTTTTTAACGTGATTTACTGAGTAAAAGAGGATCTTGTTGAAACAGAAGAATCCTCTGTGCTCAGACTTCATTTCTTCTTCAGTTCAGGTTTCTGCATATTCGACCAAGTATCTACTTTTTAAATCATCTCTAACCTACAGGTACTTCTAGTTCAGTTGGAAATCTGCTCTTTAAAATGTCAGCAAAGGTAAAAAGTTCCTGTTTTGTTCCACTGAAAATCCAACACAGAAAAAGATTCAGTTTACTCAGAAAGAGACGAGGAGGACTGTCAGGCAGTCACAGAGACGAGAGGGTTTGTTACTTTAAAAATGAGTGAAATGATTTAACGTTAATAAAACTGCTGCAGATTCACTTTCCTGACGTTTTAGTTGTGATCAGCAGACAATAAAAATATGAATTAATTTCCATCTCTGTTCGACTCCATGTTGAAGGAGGATCATCGGCGACGCTCGGCTGTTGGATCTTCATCCCTGCAGAGGTGGATGAAGGTGAACACAGCGCCCTCTGCTGTCATTAACTGCTAATACTGCCCTGTCCGCAGCATTTGGCACAGACACCCCCCCAACCCTCAGACTCCCCCCACAGCAGGCAGCGACACTTTTAAATAAATCTGTGCTGCCTTTAATTAACCGATTAATTTCATTAAGGCTGGATAAACTAAAGTGACGCTTTCGAATCCAGCATGAAGTGAAATCACTGAAGCAGGCAGGAAGGAGAGACGACGTCACCTCCAAACATTTTAAGGAAATCAGAGTTTTATACAGAACCAACAGTTAGTTTTCAATGTGAGGGTCGAACTCACTAAGGAAGACTCGGACCTCCAGTTTCACGTGTGACCGTCGAAAAACGAGACGAAAATGACGGCACTAATTAACACTGATGACACGTTAGTCTCCAGATGATATTTACCTTCAGCTGCTGACAGGAGACATTTTAAATATTCAGAAATGTGTCCACTGTGCTGTCAGTGTCTCATTTTACCAACAAACAGCCAGTCTCTGATATTTCTCTGTGTTTGTGAGTTTCCTTCCACGTTTTTATGAACACTTTTAGTCTGAGCAGAGTTTTATCTGCAGATTAACTTTCATCAGGACTTAATGGCTGCATGTAATGATTGTTTTGATTGAAAAATAAATGACCGTAATATGTGATGAGCTCATCGAACGTCTCCATTTGTCTGACCAACAAATATATAAAAAAAAATACATTTATTATAATGCAAAACAAAGAAAAAGAGCAAATTTTCACATTCCAGAAGCAGCAGCAATCACATTGATTTTGGCAAAAAAACTAATAACCCATAAACGATGAATCAATTACCAAAACAGTTGCAGATTTGATCGACTGAACGATTGATCGACTTCCTCGGCCAACAGCGTCAGTTTGTGAAACTGGAGGCTCGAGTGCTAACTCCTGCTGATCCTGTCTCCAGATGTGACGACAAGACAAGGTGCATGTTAAAATCTAACCCCCCCCCCCCCACCCCCCACCCCAGTCTGTAATCTTCACATCTGGCTCCATGTCGTCACACTACAGAAGCTACAGACAGACAGATATTGATTGGTGTTGAAAAGCACAGTGGTGGCAGGTCTCCAGCGGCCCCCCCTCCCAGAGCATCCTCCTCCATTACCTGCAGGTCGTTCCTCTAAAGGCAGCCTCCGCCCCGGCTCAGACCTAAACTAGACTAGAAGCAGCTGTTTCTGTGTTCATGAGCGAAGGAGTGACTGGAGGGGGGGCGGAGGCTGGAGGTCACCGTGACGAGCTCCTCTCCTTGCTGACGCAGTCGTCCTTGCTGCTGGTGTCTCCATTGGCCGTCATCCCACAGGTGCGTCTCTTCTTCCGGCGGTGAGACATGGCGTCCTCTGAGCCTGACTCGGCCTGCGAGGGGGGGGGGGGGGACAAAGTGTTCAGATGCCGTTTCACAACATGTTGCATGTGGATTACTTTACATGTGTCACACGTCAACACTTAACCCTTTAAATGATGAACTGAAGGGCAGACGGCGCAACAGGAACTGACTGACATATTGTAACAACACCGAGTGACTCAGCCTGATTTAATAAATCTTTATTTACACATGCAGCAGTGTAAATAAAGAAGTACTCACACTCCTTACTTCAGTACTAGTACCACACTGTGCAAATACTCTTTAAAGTTAATACTGAACTTTTTTCATTCCTGCACAACCTGTATATAACTCGTATTGTCTTTATCATATTTTATTCTTTGATATTTTTTTATATTACTGTGTAGTAATGTAATGTCTGTTTTATATTTAATTTGAAGTACTTGCTTCGCCCTTATATTTTTTTTTTATTACTGTGTTTGCATTTTTTCAGCATAGAGACAAATCGCTTGTATATGAAAACTACCTAAGCAATAAACCTGATTCTGTAAAAGTTCTCTGTCCATCACATCAGAAACGGACTAATAATGATTTTAGCTGGACTTGAATGTGCTGCTGTTGTAGATAAACATGCAGTCATTAAACGTTTCGCCATCTTTTGTATTTATATAGCCAAGTTTGGCTATAGCCAAGTTTGGCTATATAAACAGCCAAACTTGGCTGTTTATATAGCCATCAACATTATCGGGTGTTTACGATCGAGTGCTGAGCACAGAAGTCAGGACGTTCAAGATAAGTAGAAGTATTAACCAGCGGGACTCGATGTAAACAACCCTGAAACTCAGCGCTGCAGAGAGAAACCCTGCAAGCTCGATATTAATAGTATTCGCGACATAGATACTGACTCTGTGTGTGTGTGTGTGTGTGTTCAGCACATACATCAGAGTCGGAGTCGGACGAGCTGGAGGACGAGGATGAGGAAGAGTCACTGGAGCTGTCTGAGGCGATGCCCGTCGACTCCTGCAGGTCCACTTTGTCTGCCAGCGCCGCCAGGTCCGGCCTTTCCTGCTTCAAAATACTGACACGCAAAAACAAACTCCATCAGCTTCAACCGGACTGACAAAACTACAACTACAACAACTACATTAATTTATTTACTTTATTAATCGTAATAAATCCTCCTTCATAACAGTTCAAACGTTCAGGGTCTTTGCAGAGTTTGTGTTGAGTTCAGAGGTTCACAGGTGTTTCTGTTATTTAGTCCACCCTCACATAAACACAACAGTCACACAGAGCAGTCATCATGATAATTATAACACTCAAATACAGTTAAAAATGATAAACATTTCAGCTTCTCTAAGCTGACAATTTTAAACACTCATTTCTAAATTTGGACAGTGGCACTCAAAAAACCTCCTTATTGTCTCTGTTTGCCATTTAATTGTTTTATAATAATTCACTTCCTGTGTAATAAGATATAAAATGGTACGATGATTTATTTGTCTTCCACTGAACCACCTCATGACTTTTTAAATCAGTTAAAATATAAAATGTAAATCAATTTGTCAGTTAACACAACTGATGATACAGTAAAATGTAAAAAACTGAAAAAATCGTATAAAGAACCAATTTAAAATTATAAGAAAGCAACACGTGTTGTAAACAACGCCTGGACGTAGTGAAAGATATCCTGTATTTACTGAGGAGTGAATTAATGAACTTTCCCAGTAAATCACCACAAAACTTTACAGAAGCTGCTGCTAATTTCAGCTGTGTTTTGTGTCTGAAAGATGCCGTATAAATAAAGTTTATTCATTCATTCAATCGTTCAGTTATGAGCATACTTACTAGAAAACGACTGAATAAAGCGTTAAATGTGTGTATCTTTACTGTTTAAAAGAAATGAGCAGCTAATCATTGCCTCCTTGTTGGGAAATTGCAGAATATAATTATTAAATAATGTTGGGGTAATTTCTGATAAATTATAGGTCAATAATGGGGTAATCTGGGATATTTTCAAAGAAATTACAAATACATAAGACCACAAAAATGAGGCGTTACTGAAGTGACAAACAGCGAATGGACGGTTTGAGATCGGAGAAGCAGGACAATAAGCTGCGTCTAAAAGTTTTATTACCTATGATGTGAATATTTTTGATCTGATTGATGCCTTTTGAGATGTTCGCAGATGTCCCGGGATGAGTCTAACCTCTGCTCTGCGTGTCTGCGATCCTTACCGATACCACTTCCTGGAGAGTTTGGGTCGTCCTCGGACGGTTTTGTGCCACACAATGGGGAAGTTCGTTGTGCTGGCGAAGTTCTGAGTGACGGCGATTGTGGTGTCCAGGTTGAGGACAACGTGCCACCACCCGCCTGTGAACACATAGTTAGTTTTAGCATTAGCATCAGAGAGAAACACCAACAAAATATGACTGTTTTGGTTTTATAAAACATGTAGAAGGTGATAAAGTCTTCGGCTTATTCCCACCCTGATGTCCAGAGAATCAATCATTCAATGTCTGAAATTAAAGATATATTACAATATGAAGAACCAACAATCAATAAAAATCTAAAAAGACCAAATTAAAACATAGACAAAAAGAAACCATGATGTAAAAGACCTAAACTGTCAAACAGGTTCAGGATGCAGAAACTAAAATGTGGAAATAGAGTAAAGAATGTGAAATATGTCTCAGCAACACTAACTATCAGAGAAATGCTTGATTTGTTTTTGTATTACTGATTATTGAGTCTTTGATTAAAAAAAAAAAAAAGAAAGCTGAGAAAGCCCTCTTGGTCTTGTCTACATTTCGTCATGTGAGTTTTTCCTGTTTACAGATAAATCTGATAATCTGAAGTTTTTATAAACAGTGAACGTTTGAGTTATGAGATAAAGATAAAAACATCACTGATATATCACAGTAAATATGTAGGTGCTGTTGGTGTGTTGCCAATATTTTGTCTCAGCGGGTCAAATTATGCTGTAAACAAAGCAGGAGGCTAATCAACCAAACCCAGACAGTCACATCTCTAAATCCTGGTTTAATCCTGGTTTAATCCTGGTTTATCACCATCAGCTCTGTTGGCTTCAGGTGAATCTAGGTCACACTGGTTTCACTCTTCAGACCCAGCAGAGGTCACTGTGGGTCACTGTGGGTGTTCAAAGAAAGAAAAGGGAACCACTTTGGTTTCTGTTTAGGAACCAGAACAAACACGGCTGTGTGGAGTCTGAAAGGAAAATGTGTTCATTATTTTGGTTTTGTCAACATCTCCCACATGTAGATCCACTCAGTCCTGATTTCTTTAGAATCAGAAACATCGACTGTTTATAAGGATGGACGATGTGTCTCCACTTTCTCCGGCTGTACTAAAGTGAAGCCAAAATCTCTCAGATACGGGCGCCGCCATCTTGAACTGCTAAAGACATTTGGAGTCTGTGCAGCAGTGATCGGAGGGAGGAGCCTCTGTCCATCAGTAATCAATAATTAGGGACTGTTAGCTAACAATCACCTGCTAAATGCCAGAAACCATTTTTGGGAAACATTTGTTTGACGTTTGATTTTTTTTTTTTCTTCAGGGGGCAATCCAGATGTGTTTGGCTTCACTATGGGGGAACGTCATGTCGTCCATCTTTAAATACAGTCTGATCAGAATCAGATAAACTACACTTCTGTTCTCTGTTAATAAATTTAAAGACGGAGGAGGATTTAGAAAAACTGACCAGGCACAAAAACGGTCTCCCCGGGTCTTTGGAGGATCTCCAGCGGTGTGAACTCCGGAGGCCAGTTGGGCTGCTGCGTTCGGGGATAGACCACGTTGAACCAGGTGATAGCCTCGTCCTGCTGGTTGCCCCCGTCCTCTCTGGTCACCTTGATGAGCTCGCGGGGGGTGTTGGTGGGGAACAGGCACCACCTCTTGTGGCCCTGAACCAGGGCGTTCCAGGCGCTGGTGCCCAGCGGGTCGATGTGGATGCCGGTGCCGGAGCGAGCCGGGCCCATCACGAACCACCTGTGAGGAGGAACCAATAAAGCCTCACTAATGTGAAGACTGTGCTGCTTTTCTGTCATTTATCTTCTTCTTCTTCATCCGCTTGGTCCTGGCTTGACCGGGTCGCGGAGGCAGCATAAACCCAGACTTCCCTCACCCCAATATTCTTCTCAAACGGGGGACCCCTGAGGCACCCACCTTTTTTACATCTAACTGTTGAACAAAATAAGCAGATGACATTTTGAACTCTGAGAAACGTCACTTCACGATTTTCTTGACATTTTATAAACTAAACAAACTGCTCCACAGGGAATCTTTAATGAGCTAAAATAAACAAACAAAGGTGAAATAAACAAAGGTCGAACCTGTACGGCGGTCTGCGCTTCTCCCCTGCGAACTGGAACAGGTCGTCCCTGAAGAAGATGGGCACCTGGTAGTCCCCCCAAAAAGTCCAGCAGCTTGCGGCGTTTGCCGGTACCTTCCATCAGCGTGTTCACCGTAGCTGCTGTCGAAGATGTAGAGCGGGCTGTCGTCCTTGGTGGTCTCCAGATACTCCATGTAGTACTTCATCTTCATCTTCACAGAGTATCCGTCGTTGTCCTCCCCACACTTGAATTTCTGGTTGCGATATTTGCGTTTGAGGCGCTCCAGAGTCCATTTTTCCCGAGCGGGCCAGTTCTCCTGGCAGTTCAGCAGGACGACGGGCTTGTAGGGCCGCTCGAAGCGCTGGATGAACTCTTCAGGTGTGAGATGGTGGGTGTCCACGCGCTCCACAGTGTCCTGTAACACAGAATATGTCAGGATAATGTTCGAGATTCAACATTTTACCTGTCACGTGCACAACAATCACATTGCTTTGCACCTATAACAAATATTTTTAATGGACAACATCAAAATGGAACAGCTAAAATAAACAAACAAAGCTGAGAACAGGCGAGCGCTAAATTCTGCAAAGACGATTCTCCCCTGTAACCGATGGAACAGGTCGTCCCTGAAATTCTCGAGTCACAGACTCTTTTTACCAAAAAAATATTCAGAATTTCTGGTTGCGAACGTTTGAGGCACACAGCGGGCCAGTTCTCCTGGCAAAAAAGGGCCGCTCGAAGCGCTGACTAGAAGTTCAAGAACACAGAATTGTGGATAATGTTCGAGATTCAGGTCGTCCCTGAAGAAGATGGGCACCTGGTAGTCACAGCAGCTTCCACAATCCTCAAAGACTTATATATATATATATAATTTCTGGTTGCGATATTTGCGTTTGAGGCGCTCCAGAGTATTCTGTCCATCACATGACAAGCTGTGACGATATTTATTCATCTCTGTCTGACCAGAAACATTCATCTCTAACAAGAATGTTGTTAGAAGTCTGTTCTCCACCAGAAAACAGCTGTAACTGTTGTTAATATAAAGAACGTAATCTGGGTTTATATCAACTTGAGTGAAATGAGAAAATATAAAGAGAATAAAACTGAAAGAAATGAAGCAAAGAAAAAGGTGTGAGGATTTGAGGAATTAAAGAGAATAAAACAGGAAGCAAAGAAAAAGGTGTGAGGATTTGAGGAATTCAGACAGTGAGCGGCGTTGACTTGTTCTTAAAGGATCTTTTAAAGTCTGTCGTCCAGTCACAGTGAGGCGAACGTCAAAAAGGTTTTACTGAACATTAAAAAGGTGGACATGATGGGGAATTAAACAGTCTGTAAAAATATATTCTGTCATTATAATTAGAAAATACTGTGATTTCTTTTGTTGATCTTCTTTATACACACAACATCTACTTCCCGTCCAGTTTTTCTGTATTAAAAAGATTTTTAGGAAATTTTTCTGAATATTCGACTGAGGCTGCTGTACAGATTGTGATTTGTGACATTAAGCTGTTAAGTGTGTATCTTCCAACACTGCAGTTTTTTATTTAATAAAAATCCCTCTTTTCAGACTAAATATAAACTTTTTCAAATATTTAAGGATGTGGATTTTGTCCCCATGTCTTGTGTTGGAAATACACGGAGAATAGATTCTTTAAGGTCCAGTATAAACAGGAAAAATGACTCCAGCAAGTAAAACCTGTTTTAATATTCATTTATGAGACAACAGTGGATGGACAACTTTAAGACCTCAGCCATAATGAATCTGAAGTTTGCCAAAATAAATGTGATTAATTGGATTTAAATAGATTAATTTATGTGAGAAATATATGTTAGATTCATGTATCTGTCTATAAACACACGGTACTCTATAATGAGGTTTATAATCAAGTTAAATTATATTAAACATGTTTCTCTTTTAATTTAAACCTTTCTGTTTCCAGTTTAAGACATAATATCTGGTTAAAACTTTAAAATGACGATGTGGATTTAAAGCCTGTTTGTGCTGACATGTGATCTACCTGTCTGTGTCCAGCTGCTAACACACCTGAGAAACAATCAGGGCGAAAATGATCAAATTAAATGTGATTAATTGGATGTAACTGACTTCATAAATGTAAAAATTACATGTCTGATTAATGTACATGTCCACAAACACAACACAGCTGTTAAATAAAGTCTATGTAATCAGGTAAAATGATATAAAACCTGTCAGATTGGAGAAAAACGTGCTCGTGCAGAAGGTGAGTGTGTACGTGACAAGCTGCACACCTGAGGTTAGCTGTTAGCTTAGCTTCACATGCTAATTTGACAGCTACCTTGACAGTGAGGTGCGACAGGTCGAAGCTCTCGTGGTAGCCGTGTTTGATCCAGTCTGACGAGTCCTTCAGTTCGGGTCTGGCGCTCCGCTTCGCCTCTTTAATCCTTTTCTTGCTCTTGTGGTTCATTTCTGCTCCGCTGACGGCTAACGACAGGAGCTAGCTGCTAGCTGCCCGGCACACAATGCTGAGGGGAATGACTGACAGCCGCAGCGCCCGCCCCTGTCGTAGAAAGAGACAGCTCATTGGCTACAGGTCCGCAAAAGCAAGGCGTTGATTGGATAAAATGTAGACTCAGCCTTCCCGCCAGGTGCGTACGTGGTTTTGATTGGCTGTGAAAACGTCATCCTATTGTTGTTAGTGGATGCGGAAATGGGAGCACGCGTGGCGGCCGGTGATGTAATATCGATTTAAATATCGATTAAATCGGTTATTACAAAGCTCACCTGGAAGTTTAAATGTAATTTTAATGGCGGACGGTGAAGCCCAGACACCGAGCATTGCTTACAAAGTGTTCACGTTTGAAGACAACAGGAAAAACACGAAGGAGTCTCTGTCAGTCTCCATACCCGAGGTTAATGATGATTATTATTATTATTATTCCTGTAATGCTTCAGGTGCAGCAGCTTTTTTAATGTACCTGAGTGACTCGTCCTTAAAATGTTGAATATGCCACTGATGTTTTGTCATGATGTACTATTTGTCTTCCTTATTCACTAATGACCTTCACGTTTTCCTTCTCAGGTTCTTGACCCACATTATGGGATGTATGTGTGGCCGTGTGCGGTGGTGCTGGCTCAGTATCTGTGGACACGAAGACGAGAGCTGAGAGACAAAACGCTGCTGGAGGTGAGAGGCAGCAGGTTTTCATTTCATTTCGTTTGAGAGAGAAAAAGTCGGCCTGCCCCATCACGAGGCTTCTCTCCACAGCTGGGCGCAGGTGTGAGTCTGCCGGGTGTGGTGGCGGCGAGGTGCGGCGCGAAGGTGATCCTGTCCGACAGCGCCAAGACGCCGCAGTGTTTGGACAACTGCAGGCGCAGCTGTGAAGCCAACGGGCTGCAGGACGTGGCCGTGTTGGGTCTCACCTGGGGGGAGGTCTCACCTGATCTGGTTCTGCTTCCTAAGCTGGACGTCATCTTGGGATCAGATGTTTTCTACGACCCACAAGGTCGGTTCCTGCAGTAGAACAAGACACGGTTAATGGGTCGGCTTGGAGCACCGCTGCGAATAATATATGACAAAAGTATGTGGACACTCCCTCTGGCATGAATCTGGATCAGGTGTTAACACGACTCTTCTCAAAACCAGCATAAGATTCTGATCCAGTTTTCTCAGACCACGAGGTGTTCACATGCAAAAGCCATCATCAGAATACTCTAAAACCCGATCACAACCAGTCTCCAAAACCTGATCACAACCAGACTGTAAAACCAAAACCTGATCACAACCAGACTGTAAAACCAAAACCTGATCACAACCAGACTCCAAAACCCGATCACAACCAGACTCCAAAACCCGATCACAACCAGACTCCAAAACCCGATCACAACCAGACTCCAAAACCTGATCACAACCAGACTCCAAAACCTGATCACAACCAGACTCCAAAACCTGATCAGCCTGTTCGTGTTCTTTGTGGTTTGTTTCGTGTTAAACCTTTTGGTCGTGCATGTGAACCTGACTGACCAAACGTTTGTGTTTCAGATTTTGAAGACGTCCTCGTGACTGTTGTTTTTCTTCTGAGAAAAAACCCCAGAGCTCAGTTCTGGACCACGGTTCAGGAGAGAAGGTTCGATATACGAGATTCATTTCACACTTTAAAATTCGTTTCTCTCTAAAGGAGGTGAACCGTCTGACGTGCTGGAGAGTAAGGTTATGTTGTCAGCGCTGGAATGTAACTAAGTACATTTACGTTTTTGTGTGTCTCTTACTTACTCTTGCCTCTTACTCAGACAAAGTTAATGTTTGACCTAAAATCAGTCAACAGACAGTCGTTCAGCATGTTCAGTTAATTTCCCCTTAAATTTCCCCTTTCCCTTTCCCCCGAATCTGAAGCTCACGTCAGCGTCATCTAAAGAGAACAGAGGTGGATGTATTCACTTTCCCTAAAATGCAAAATATACCTGACAGTAAGATGATGAGGTAAATGATCCTCCGTTAACTTGTTGCATGCTCTGAACTTTTGCTTCATAGTGAAACTTTCTGGTGAGCATCAGATACTTTTTTTTTTACATCAGATTTAAACAAGAACACTTACAGACTTTTATTTTGGTAACAGATCTGAATACTTTCTCCACTGCAGTTTGTCGTGTGGCTGATTTTTAGTGAGTTAAAGCTTCAGTGAGCTTCAGTTTTCACCCTCCTCTTCCTCTTTGTGTTTCAGTGCTGATTGGTCGATTGAAGCGTTGCTCCACAGGTGGAAGCTGAACTGCATCGATGTTCGTCTGGAGACATTTGACGCAGACAAACCCGAGCTGGCTGGATCGAGTCTGCCGGGAAACCACAGTGTCCTCATGATGATCATCACGCTGAAGACCGAGGACGAGAAGACGCTCACTGGACTTCAGACGACGTCAGACCCCGAGACTGACTCAGTTTGACTCAGTTTAATAAAAATGTGTTTAAAGTGCAATGAAAATATTCATGAGGAGGTTTTATTTGACGACTTTTGTTACTGCAGTGTTTATAGAAATATTTACTGTGATTTCTTCTGGAGGAGAGGACTTTCTCTTTCTGCATGTTCATGTTGGACTGAATCTGTTTGTAATTTTGTTTGTTTGCAGGTGAATATTTGAATAAAATATCCAACTGTCAGTAGTTTATTCCTGAACTTCTTCTTCTTCTCCTTCTCCTCCTTATTCAGATTCAGATTTTCCTTTATTAGTCCCACAGCGGGGAAATTCACAGCGTAACAGCAGCAAAGACACATAGTGGGAAATAGTCAATAAGAATGTAAGACATGAGATAAAATAAAATAAAATGAAATAAAAGGTAAAATAATCCAAGATAAATAGTTATAACTATAACTGTAAGTAAACCTGTACATAGTACAGAGGGAGTGTGCCTGAGAGTATACATATGAGAAATATATATAATATCTCAGGGAGTGCAAAAAACAGTGAAATAGTGTTATTGTTTATTGTTCATTGTCTATTATCTGCAGACTAGCGGGCATTTTGTTTGTTGTACAGTCTGACAGCAGCAGGCAGGAAGGACCTGCGGTACCTCTCCTTCACACAGCGTGGATGGAGCAGCCGCTCACTGAAGGAGCTGCCCAGAGCTGTCAGACTGTCCTGTAGAGGGGGGACGTGTTATTTAAATCATTTCATCATACATCAATATCATAATTATTATTAGAAACCCTCATACAGTTATCAACATTTTCATCATTTCATCATTATATCATTATCACCTGCTGAGGTTGGTCTGTTGATCTTTGCCTCAACTTCTTGCACCTTATTTACTGCACTTTGTTTTCTTATATTAATTCAGTATTTTATTTTATTTTATTTTATTCATGTACCTGGCTCTTCTGACAATTTAATGTCCCTCTGGGGATCAATTAAGTTTTTAATTGATCTTTCTATCGAGTATTTATGAGAATAAAAATTTGAAATATTTTGTCGTCTGAAGCTTGACTGATCAGTTTGAGATGAAGTGTGTTTTCTGCTTTAACCTCCAGAGGGCAGCATCTCATCAAACACACTTTCTCCTCATGTGACAACAAATGTTCTGTTATCGGTGGAAAGTAACTGAGTACATTTACTCAAAGTACTTTTACTGGAGTATTTCCATTTTATGCTGTGTATAGTTTTACTCCACTGCATGTTTGATCAGTTAGCTTCCTGATCGAGGTTTCACATAAAGAACATCTTAAACAACCTTTTTGTCCTTTGACCTTTGTAGTTTGGCTTTATTTTAAATCAGCAGTTTTCTGTATAAATCTTTTTGTCCAAGTTAAATAAAGGATCTGTAATTTGTGTGTAAATCATCTTAAATGAGCAAACAATAGAAAAATGTGTATTTCTGTAGTGTATCTGTGTATTGGCTGTGCTGCTGTTGTGTTGTCGTCTTCACGTTGTTTGGATGTAATTTGTGTTCGCCTGTTTGGCGCCTCTTCTGTTCGTCCTCCCACCTTCTGGGTTGTTTTTCTCTGTGAACACATGAACTCTGTCACAGTTTAAATGCTGGGAAATACCTCTAAATAAACGTTTGTGCCTTCAGGACGGAGCGCAGTGATCAAATTTAAACCGGCTGAGGAGACACGAACAGTCACGTTAAGAAGAGACTGCTGACGTTGGTTCATCATGTTTCTGCTCACGGTGACTCTCCTCATCAGAGCATCTTCTATAAAGAGGCTGGTTGGGCCTTTCTAACAGGAAGACGGGACATGCATTGGTTTGTGTTCATTTATAAGGCAACTTCCCATCATACATCACTCCTTCATTAAAACAGACCCACAGTAATTATTCAGCCTGTTCAAGTTGTTGGTTAATGCTGGAAATCCCACAAACAAACAGTGAATTTGAGAAAACTGCACAGACTTTGAACATTTTACAACCCTCACTACGATTTAAAACCACGAAAACTAACGACTCCGCTCTCTCTGCTGGTTTTACCTGAACTCTGTTTATGTGTGTTTCTTCTGTTTTAAATCTCAATATCATGAAAAATGATTCTTTGAGACTTAGTTTTACTTGAATATGCACAACAATCACAGCGATGCAATCTTACAGACTGATTGTTTTGTATGTTAAAGAATCAATCTGCAGTGAAGTCAAAAGTTTCTCTTGACATTAATGTATTTTAATCAGCTGTTTAAATGTGGGTGTATAGAAAGAAGCTGATTTAAAAATAAATCATAAAATAATGATAATAATTTGATAATAACTTTGCCCTCTCTGACAGCTCTGCACATACTTTCTGCTGCAGCTCAGACACACACCTGTCACGTGGGCTTTGTTTTTTCACTGGCCAGGGACTTTATGTTTTTATGGTTCTGGTGAACTCAGACTCCCTCACCAGCTACAGACAGTAGTTTCTTTTATCACCAACCTTTACACAGATCAGAGTTATAAACCAGGATCACTGACGTTAATCTGAATGATGACGCAGTCTGGAGGAAGGTCGATCATCTTTATTATCAGTAAAAGATTGTTTAAATGTCATTATCAATACATCAAACAGTGACACCACCACCACAGTTCATTCGAAGGCAGTAAAAGATCTTCGTTTCCTCGATGTGACGTCGGTGGAGTTTCATCATCAAGAAATGAAAACAGGCTGCAGGTGATAAACTTTTGGCTTTAAATATTTACAGCTGACTGACATATCTGCGGTCGACAGATCAAACCTGAGACCTGATCGGTGCTGTTTAACAACGATTCGCTCACTTTTCTCTGAAAACTACAGACCAAATGAACTGAAATAAATTTAATTTCATGAAACTGCTGATAACATTTGACTACATGAGTAAATAATTTCAGTAATTACTGAGATTAATGAAGCGCAATAATCGTTTTAAAGACCTGCCTCACATTTAAACATGATTTCTCACCTGGAAACTAAATGATTTGACTGTATTGTGATGTAACAAATCAACTGACATTATCAAATTAATAAAAATCATCATTTCTACTCAGCCCCTTACCCATCTTTTTGGTTATGCAGTGGGTGGATTTCGGCTCGGACCTGCGGAGACACGCAAGAAATAATAAAAATTCACTGTATCAAGCATTTCTTACCCCTGGTTTCAACTGCAACTATCCCTAAAAATCCTATCACACCTCCAGCTAAAGCTCCTGTTGTAGCTCCCACTGCAGTTCCAATTGCGTTCCCAGCATTAGGACCAATCGCTCCTCCGAGAGTTGCTCCAGCTACAGCAGAGCCGCCAATAGCCACAGCGATTTTCTTCTTCAATACAGTTTTACAGTTTTTGTAGTAACTTCCTCCATTTTCCAGAACCATGGTGTTAATCTTCTCCAGGAGCTTGAAGCGTTGAGACCGACTGTGGTCTGTGTTCTCAATGACGTGGTGTCTCCACTGACATTCAGCGACAAACTTTGAGAGATCATCGTTGCCTTTGATAAAATCTTCTATGGTTTGTCCAGGGTCCAGATCTCCTCCATGGGTGAACAAAACTAGAATGTGCTTTGTGACATCTTCACCAAAGATCTGCTTGATAGTAGTCACCATGACCTTTTCTTCTACTGTAAATCTGCCCAATTTCAGCACCAACAGGAACACGTGAGGACCAGGAGCAGCATGTGAGATACTTTTCTTGATCTCCTTCACGATCTCGTTGTTGTCTCGTTCTGCACTGCACAATCCTGGAGTGTCGACAATCACCAACTTTTGACTTCCGATCGTCACTTCTTCCCTCTCACAGTTTTCAGTCCATTTGTCTTCGAATGTCTTGTTTTGTATTGAGCTGCTCAGGAGGGTCTTCATGACAGAGGTCTTCCCAGCTTTAACCTTCCCGAGAAGGACAATCTTCAACTCTGTTGGAAAATATTACACAGAAATCAGCGATGAAGAAGAAATCAGATCATTAAAGCTGTGAAAGAAGATTAATTCAGTACAAAATAAAAATGTACTTAAAGCACCAAAAATAAAAGTGTTCATTATGCAGAATGATATATATCATATTATAGAGTAATAATTATTATATTTGTAGGTTTATTTCAGTGACTTTAGATGGTGCTGGGTAACTTTTGGGCACCCCAGGATAAGACTGATGCCGTCAGGTCCTGCTGTCATGGAGGTCATACAGTTTGTTATTTATTGGGACTGAAATGTCAGTTTACATTTCACATCCTGTTAAATAATTGTTTGCTTTGTTCATTAAAATTTGTACCTTACTATTACTTACTTACTACTATTTATTGTGATGATTTCCACACCGCCTTTACATTAGTCTCATTAACTCTGCATGAAGTATTCGAACAAACAACAAAGGTTCCCCTCAGTTTACTCATCAAACACTTCACATTAACAGTCTGCCTGTTCTGTCTGTTTATCATGTCCAACATATTTCTTATTCTTAAAATGATGCTCCATTACTAGGCTAACCAATCCTTCAAACCATGTAAATCTGAACTCCTTTCCACTCACAAATGCAATGACTTCTCTTACTTTTCCAGTAATAAAATTAACGGTAATAGATCGGCCATTAAAAAGTCAATGTCATGAAAAAAACATTCTCCATCTACAGTAACATGGAAGAAATGTGTAAAATAAAAAAAGAAAAGAAGATTTGATGCTCTTGATGACAGATCTCCAAAGAAAGTGTGCAGGTCTGTCCGCCATCTTGATTCTCGACCAACAAGTCTGTTTAAAAATGTTTTCAGATTTACAGCTGATAGTCAGCAGTAGGTCATTTTCTAAAAACTGCATCGAGGCTCTTTTAAGAAACGAGTATTCTGGACACATCTGTGACTCCCATCTGCAGACCGATATCAACGCTTCCCTTTGTAAGTAAAATACAGCAGCTGAGGAGTCTTTAACCTCAAATTGTACTGAGCACCAGTACAGTACTGAGGCAGCTCTAATTAAGGTTGTGAAGGATCTTTACTGAGAAACAGATTCAGGAGTCTTGTTGGACTGAAGTGCTGCCTTTGACACAGTTGACCGTATGATCCCACTGGACAGAAAACTTGACTGAACTCTTGGTGCTTCAGGATGAAGTGACTACAGTCTGTTTCAGTTCTCTGCAAGGTAACTGAATAAATCAGACTGATGAGGCTGAACTATCCCTCATCTCCACTTTCTGCCTTTGAAAACCAAAAGAATAAGCCAGAAATCATCTTGTAATCTTGAACTTTTAACAGCCACATCAAATTAAGTCTGAGTTTTATAATCTTAAGAAGAGAATCAGACTGAACTAATCTTTGCTTTTTGGTCTCCCCAAAAACTTTCAGACACCTGCAACTCTTTCACAAAAGTTGCTGCTAGACAGAAACCAAGAAACCTGAACACATCACAGCAGCTCTCAGACCACGTCACTGACCTCCAGTAAGCTTCTGCTGCTGCTCCATAAAAGTCCCAAAACATTTCTGACTGTCTTTTACCAAATGATGTTTAATTAGTCTCTCTTAAATCTAATTTTTGTAGATTTAACAAAAAAATCCAACACAACAAGTCAAGTTTTAACCAGAACATAAAGTTAGCTGTTTGTCAAGTCATCAAGGCAAACAGAATATCTGGGAAATACACACAGGCTGTTAAAAGAGGTGATCCAGTTCAACATAATCCAGTTCTGGCAAACATGTTTAAGATGAAGTAAATGTTCATTTCAAAACAAATCTCTTACACTGTGCAAAATGGGACTAAAAAACAAAATACCAAATCTGATATTTTTAGATGTTCAGTCAAATGAATAGAAATTCAGTATTAAACAGTTTAATTATTACTAATTATGTGAGCTGGCAAACATCATGCATCAAGCCTGATAAACTAGTTTATATTGGAAAAAGGATTATTGTGCCATAAAGACAAACATACAGGCAGTATTAGTGCTGTTAAAGAAAAATACTCACCACTCAGTAATTTGTCTTCACTCGTCATCTTTGTCTTGCAAAGGCAGTAGAGTTGTGAAGTCTTGTCACTGTGGATGTCTTCTTCTGACTATTCTAATTTCTCCTCATCATTTTATTACAGCCAGTTTCTAGTTCCCTCCCCTGAAATCCACATCACCTGTTCCCAGCCCAAATCTGACCAGTCACAGATCAGAACTGAAAATGCAGCTGCAGGCACAAATCAGGAGGCTGAGTACATGAAGTAAAGTCCTTACAGGTACAGAGAACTGTTTCCAAAGAGAAACCTGTCACTCAGCCATGTCCACATATAGACCTGCAGTCTGGAGCAGGTAAATTCATACTTACATATTGTACATGCACTGTAAAGGTCATGCAAATAACAGCCTGGAGCCTCAGAGAGGAGGAGCCAAACTTGTTGTCTCCAGCTGACACTGACTCAAATGACATCACTTGAGGACAAAACTGAGACTTCACACAGCTCCCATTGGAGCCACAAAAGATTTTAGCAGCGGTGCCAACAGCAGGAAACACATGTTGTGGAGGACTAACATCACCTCTTATGAAGTACGCTGAGCACAGAGACAAAACTCTTGATAGTCTCACACTTCTCCTACTTGGAAACCCTCCCTGAAGCTGTGGAGGCTTTGACGAGTGTTTGTTCCCTTTACAAGGTGCTCACTTGATCCAAACACCCGACATCCTCTTCATAACAGGTTAGCTGTGAGTGTGCTTCTGCCCAATCAAATGGCTTCTTCCCTCCTCTTCTGTGGGATTCTCATCTACAAAGGGGGATGAGTTTCTTCCTCGGGAGGTTTGAAACCTGCTGGTTTCTCATGCCTACCTGCTTCCTTGTACAGGAGCTCTACTAGAACTATGACTTTGGCAATTCAGCAGGTTCTGCAAGGCGAGTCCATCCTGACTCTTTCTGTAGGTCTGTCTGTAGAGAGTTCAGGTTCGGCTTTACCGAAGGTGCAAGTTGGGCCGGCTACACTTACTGCCCCTGATGCCGTCTTTCCAAGCTGCCAACTGCCTCTCCAGTCGTCACCAACCTGCTCTGGACCATCGCCTGCTTTGTTCCTGGACCTGATCGACTTCCTTGTCATCAGGAGACACCGTTCAGATGAGTTGCTCGAAGTGGCAATGTCTTCATCTCTGCTTCTGTCTTAAAACACTGAGTCTGACTGGCAGGTTACGAGAAGGGTGAAGATCTTTTTTATATTAATGTCTCCACTATTCAAACAACATATACCTTTTAAAAGTCTGGGTATCTGTGCAGCAATATCACAGCATCATGTTCCCTTTAACATAATTTTTTTATCTTTAATAGCACAATCCAAGTCAGAGCAATGAGCTGATCAGGAGAAAGATGGAGAACAGAGATTATGAAAGGTCATGGAAAAGAGAAGGTAAACCGATGTGTAATGAAGGATTTAAAACTCGTTACTTGTGCTGATGAACAGAAACATCTCTCAATGCATAGCAAGGCACAGATCCTGCTGATTGTTTCATAATATTGTACGATCTGACAATGAAGAACTTCTTATCCTTCACCCCATCCTTCCTTCAATAGCATTACTGACCCATCTAGATGTATTTTTATTATTATTATTATTAATATTATTATTATTTATTATTATTATTTGAGAAATATTATCCAAGACAAAACTGACAGAATGGCGGCACTGACTGAAAAAGATGCAATAATAACAAAGTCTGCAACTTCAGCACCGCGGTCAGCTCCATGAACTGATCAATACACAGCACAGTTAGGCTAAATTAATCAATGTTATGTTAATTTATTTAATTATGGTAATTAATTAACCAAAGCCAATCACCTGGACTGCTCTTTGCTTTGTCCACCTTTGATCTGTTGTCACCACATGAACCTGATGATAAAGTCACACTTGAGAACAGATACTTTCCTTAAAACTCTGAAACACTGAAACTTTCATCCTGGAGATGAAACTGCAGGTACCTCCTTTTAATCCATTAAAATATGCTGAATTAGCTATCAACAGTAAAGTGAAGTAAAACAAAGAATAAGAAGAGCAGTTACAAGTGTCTGGTTGCACCTTCTCATGTCTTTTCCTACACTGAGGCTTTGTTCAGACTGCCAGCCCAGATCTGTTTTTTCTTGGCAGATCCAGATTGTATCCTGAATTATTCTAGAAAGTCTGGACAGCATAAATCAAATCAAAATATTCAAGCTTATATTTGGAGGTGGTTTGAAATGTGATTGTACTCAAATTTCTACAGATGCTTCTCAGCCTGGAAGTTTTCTGCAGAGAAGTCAGAGGCTGTCTGTGTTTCTGCTGCCTGGTTATTAGTCAGCTTCTGTTTATGGTGATGTGATGTTTAAAATCAACTTCAAGTGTAGTTGTTCTCCTATAGATGAACACAATGTGGTGAATTTAAATGTAATTTCATATAATTTACAATTGTACAATAATGGGCATCATACACGTAGATTAGACATATTTCAATTTATTCATATGATAAAAACACCAGGGATGCACAGGGAATGAAAAATGACCCTGGAGTTTGAATTCACTCCATCAAAATCAAGTCAGAGACACACTGAGTAAAAGTAAAAATACATAAAGTGAACAATGATTACTGATTACTGTCAGGATCATACAAAAACAAAATTTAAGTGCTATCCAAGAAAATCAGAAAAAAAAGTAAATGGTTGATGGAAATCTTTCATCACAAAGACTTATTTACAGGGATATACAGAAATCATAACCAAACACAAAATGAACATTGACGCTGTTCGTTCAAAGCTCCCCATATAAAGGTTTGATCAGAAATACCACAAACATGTTCTGATGTCCTTTGATTTACACATTTTCTATGATTTTTGTATTTATGCTGGATAGTTTCAACTGAGATATGAGAAGTAAAGAAACAAAAGTTCAGCCCACTCCCACCACCCACTGCACAAACAACAAGTGAACACAGTAAAAATGTTGATAAAATGCAGCTGATAGATGAAGCGAATCACTGACACCTCTGGGTTACATTCAGAGAGAAGCCACGAGCAGAGTACATGGCTTTTTGTGGACTGAATAAACTGAACCCTCAGTCCATCTGTATATACTGATAGTATAACTAAGACACAGGATGTAAACCTCTAAACCTCTGTACTGCTGATGCACTCATCTCATCGTGAATCATTTTTACGTTTGCATGTTTTCTCATTAATCATTTTGTATTTGCAGTCTGAATGTAGTCTGGGAGGCAAAAGCTGAAATGAAAGAAATCTCTAAAATTGAGGTGGACAAAAACAGGACTTTGACCCTTGTGTGGGTTGACAGTAGAGACTATAACACCACTGTCTCCTTTTCTGCTGAGAGAGGATGGTCATTATTCACTCAACCAACAATCAGTGTTGAATAATCGCTGCATGTATCAACTGTCCACAAATCATGAATATAGCACAGTGAATCTCGAATCTCTGCATTTTATAAACAGTATATTGATAAAGAATAAATTTACACCCCTCCACCATTCTGATTTTCCCTGTGTTTTTTAGGTCTGGTCTGATGAGCTCTGACTACTCAGATTTACTGTTTCATGATGAGCTCATACGCCTTGTCGTTCAGGTACTTAAGGACAGGTCCCATCCCTGGAATTTGTTCCAGTTCATCTACCTTTGTAGACACCAAGCTGTACATCAGATCTAATACTTTCTCTTCGGGATTGTCTTTCAAATGGTACCTTAATAGTACCTGCTTGTTTCATTGATTCTGCAAAGACTTTTGCAGCGCCTTCAAACATTTTATTGGTGTATGGGCTGCTTTCATTTTTCTCGACCAAGTTGATGATTTTGTTCAACAGTTCGGTCACTTCAGGCCCATTCTTGTCTGTCTTGTCAAACTTATCGTTAAAGACATGGTATCCCTCACATGAGTTGAGGAACTCTCCGAGAGCACAATGGCTCTTAATTAAGCCCTTAATATCTCTCTGACCTCCATGGGTGAACAAGACAATAGTGTGCTTTTTTGCATTTTCAAAGGTCTTTTGGAAGGCTGTCAGTATGTTTTTATCTAGCTCTGAGAATTCATCTGCTCTTAGCACCAAGAGCAGCACATCAGGACCGGGCGAGAATCAACATGTTGCATTCTAGGATCTCTTTCACCACCTCTACAGGACTTTTCTTGGTGTGAAACAGACCTGGAGTATCAACAACAGCCAGAGTTTTTCCACCAAACTCTCTCGTCTCCTTCTGACATTTTTGTGTCACAGATGCTGAAGACATTTTGGCCTCAAAGCTCTTCTTTCCAAGGATGATGTTTCCCGCTTCACTCTTCCCAACACCGGTCTTCCCCAAGAGCAAAATCCTCAGCTCTGATTCCTCTGTTAGAAAATTTTAAACAGACATGATTGATATTTTAAAAACCGGCATCAGCCATGAACACAAACACCCACACGTGCACACACACACAGACACATACACACACACACACACACACACACATATACATATACACTAGTTTCAAATTGTGTGTGAACAAGTGAACAATGCAACGCCAAACATTAGTAGGAAAGTAATTTCAATGTATTGAAAAACTAATAAATCTATCTTACCTTGGGCTCATTATCATAATTAAGTCAAAATAGATGCAGTTTAAATTCAAACATCTGTTATGAATCAGTAAAAACGTAAAATATAAATTACGGTAAATTGCCACTAACATCATCACACAACAGAGTATATTCATCTTTATGTATGTCTGCGTTTGAGTTAGGAATATTTTCTCTTTTTCCCAGTTAGCTAAAAAACATCTGGATAAAGTCACAAGCTGTAAATACAACACTGAGAAAATGTGATGTAAAATATGATAGTATAATTTAAAAACATACAGTGATGGTAGAAATGGTGCTGGGAGGTTCTTTATGTTGCCTCTGTATACTCAAGTCCAGACTAATTAGATTAAACGTTTGTGTTTTCTTTCCAGTTCAATAACTACTACTGCTTTATTATCCTGCAAAATACTTAGCTGTAAGCTACAAAAAGCTAATTACTTGCAATAATTATGTTTTGTTGTCAGTTTGCTACTGGTGACCTGGAATAAAATATTTTCAAAATATTTCATAAAAATGTTTTCAAGTTCACCACGGCATACTGATCCCCAGCACAATGACACATAATCATTAGGTTTTACAGGAAACTAGTAAAATACTGTACTGAGGACACTGAGGGTGGATAAACTGATTGTATGGAGAACTCTGTCAATATTTAGCATCTATTGCAGCTGAATAAAGAACTGTGCTGTCCCGACGCCCTGTGGTTGAACACACATGACTTGTCACTCCAAAGTCACAGGTTCGAAACCAGCTCGGGAACCTTACCAAGTGCATCCTCCTTCACAGGGTGAATCTTATGCTTTAAAGGTTATCTAATCTACATGAGCCAAAATGATGTGTTTGGACCCACTTATTGCTGTTTACAGCTTTATTTGTGCCTCATTTATCTACAAGCAGTGTGTTTGTGTCATTTTTCTATATACAGATGATACAGCTCTCTTTATGTCTTATAATTTGACTTATGGTTACAATTTCTATTTCTTACTTCTTAATATAAATGGATTTATTTCTGATATAAGGATCTCTCTTTACCTCTGCAGAGGTCAAACCATTCTAATGATATGCTAAATATAAACCGGGAAAGACAAGTTTTTGTGGTTTGTTTTTTTTAACTTCTCTTGTGACAGCAATAATATAACTAACCACCTGGGAAGTGCATAAGGCATGAATGTCTCAGGGAAGAATCGAAACTTGAAGATTAAAAATATATCAAAAGATTTATTTTTGGCCTGAATAGCTAACTTTCTGTTTCCTTGTAAGAGTACTGTTTGAAAGCTATTTTAATTATACTGCCACCTCATGGTTTACTCATCCACCACAAGTCAATAAATATAAATAATAGAAAACAAAAAAAATCCAACTATGCAAGAATTAAGACTGAGCTACATGTAAATACTTCAGGAAATGAATAGAAACTGCAGTAGCACAGTTTTACCACCAACTGGAGGATGTAAAGTATTTCATAGCTGTCTGTATATTTTGTTATATGAATTGTTTGTTGTACAAAATTATGTCCAAATAATTACAAAACTTCAGTCAGTTAAATAATTAATCAAGACATCAGTAGAGTTAGTTGTTGAATAATGAAAGCTGACAAATGGTGATGTCTATCTTAGAAATCATCATTTAAGATGAAGTACTGGAAATGTTTGTTTTTGAATTTGTCTTAAAAAGTGTAGTCACAGTAGAAAACACTTTTATAAGTTGTCTCAAGATAATAACAGCAAAAAGTGAGTCAGAATATAAAAAGTGAAAGATTTTTTCACAAACATGTAAAGCAATCAAGACAAAGAAAAAAATTTAACATTTACATGCATGCTTAAACAAACTTATCAAATAATAGCTTTATTTGATTATAAGTATAAGAAATATAAATAATGAGATGCTGCAAAATGTCAAAAAGCCAAATTATTTGTAAAACCACAGATATGGTGTGTGAAGGCTAAAATTACAAAATGAACAAATATAGTAAATTAACAGTTGCAGACCAGGTGGAGGCTTAAATGTGATGTTTGAGAGAAAGTTTCTTTTTAAACAGGAATGAATAATATAATAAAAACAGTAATATACATTAAAACAGTGGTCATATTAAGAGAATAATGTGTTGCCCTGCTGGTTTTTCAAATACAATACCCTGAGTAAAAGTGTAGGTATGAAATATACTTACGGTGTTTGCTGTTCATCTTTGCCTTGTAAAAGCAGTTGATCCTGTGATGTCTTGTTGCTGTTGATGTCTTGATGTTGAAATAGTTTCTCATTGCATCTTTATATATTGTAAAGTCTGTGTAGTTCCCTCCCCTTAAACACATGTCATCTCCTACCTAGCCAGATTCAGCAGCAAATCAGGGACCAAACCAAAGTACATTTGATGCTGGGTTTGACCAATAGTTGACTACATATTTTACTTCTATTTTTTTCATGTTTAGGCTGTTTTCACAGTGGATTTTTTTATTTCATATATTACTCTTTACTTTTACTGACAACAGCTGAACATATCATCACTTAAAGGTTGTTTAAAAAATATTTTGTTGAAGAAAACTTCACTCATTCCATTCCAATGGAAACTGTCCTTGGAAATTTACAGGAATTTATGGGCTGTAATGGGAAAAAAATGGGAATAAAATGGAAATATAGTACAGGAGTTATTTTCTCGGGCTGTTATTGACCATTTCATATGCAGATAGAAACAAAGCTTTTACCATATCATCAGCGGACATAAATTGAAATCAATATGAATGAATAGATTCAGAACAATTTAGCTGAGTTGAACTTGAACAAAAAGTACTAACTAACTAACCCTTACCATAACCCCATGAACAGATTAGTACAGAGCATGTCAGCCGGATTAAAAACTCTTATGGACTACAAAAAGGAAGATCAGCAGTGCTGAGGTGATGTCTGCATCTCTGCCTGACAAGCTGAACACTTTTTATGTTTTATGCCCGCTTTGAGAGCACCTCTCCAGCTGTGGAGGTGCAAAAGCAACGCTGCACCCCCCCCAACAGCTCCGGCACCATCATCAGATCTGCTGACTGGTCTCAGAGCAGGATCAACATGGACTCCAGGATCCTCTGCAGCTTCTACAGGTGACCCATAGAGAGGATCCTGACTGGCTGCATCACCACCTGCTGTGGCAGCTGCTCCTCAACCGTGAGGCTCTACAGAGGGAGGTGAAAGCTGCTCAGCACATCAGCAGGACGGAGGAGCTGCCGTCCATGGAGGACCTCTACAACCAGCGGTGTAGGAAGGAAGGCCACTACCAAAATCATTAAGGACCCCAGTCACCCAGCTACAAACTGTTCTGCCTGCTGTGCTGCCGTCTGGCCGACGGTTCTGCAGCATTCGAGCTGAACCACCAGGCTCAGGGAAGCTTCATCCTGCAGGTCATAAGAAGACTCTTAAACTCTAACTCTGTGTCCACAGCACCATCCACTTCTTAATAACAACTCCATCCACTTCTGCTGTGTATATTTTATTGTATATATCTGTTAGTTGTATAATACTTAGTTTATATTTATAGTTTATATTTTATTTGTATAACTTATATTTTAAGGTCTTTATTTATTTTTTTTTTACTCTAGTTTATTATTTATTTTAAATTTCATTTTATATTTTTATTTCTTAATCTATTTTTTTCTTGTTGAGTGTCTCTATTCTTGTTAATATTTTTTTAGCATTGTTTGGGGAGCCTGGGATTTAAGAATTTCATTACCAATGATTGCTGATGTTAAATTGTTGTGTAATGAGCAATAAATCCTTGAAATCTTGAAATCTATACCACTGAAGCCCTCTGTTCATGAACAAAACGTTCCCTGATTAAAAACTTCAAGCCGACACTGTGGGCTGTGTGCACTCATAGATACTCATATGACTACTAAGTAATGGTACATGGACTGCAGTTGTAAAAGACTTTTCTAGTCCTCTGACTTCTCAAAGTGCTTTATACTACATATTATTCACACACCACTCTCGCCCTGCTGACTCAGCTACCTGGCTGATTGAGATTTTCAAATATAAGCATCAGAGTAAACATCAGGGAAAAGGTGGAGGGGATAAACACCAGTATGATACTGACCACATGGACAAGCAAGACCATCTCTGCATCCATCTCAACATCAGGGGAAACATTTAGATGAAACACCTTCCACACCTGTCACCCTCTCTGAAAATGACGTCAGGGTTGTTTTCAAGTGTATAATATAATAATGAATCCTCTGTGCATACTAAAGTCTGTCTGGAGTGCCCAAGGTTCAGTGCTAGGTCCAATTCTATTTATTTTGTATATTTTGCAAGACCAGCCTGAATCAGGATGGCACTCCATGACTCCCCTCATCTCTGCACCCAATTATATTTATCAGTGGACCAGAAAACTGCCTTTTGAAACTCCAGCTGCCTTAAATATATAAAGGGGTCAAAGATGACAAGAAATTTCATCTGTTTCTCACCTGAGCCCAGTTTTCTCCTAAGCACAGCTCTGTGATGGCATTTCTCCAACTTCCATCCACCACTGTAAGGAACCTCTGTGTTTATTTGATCAGGATATGTCCTTCACCCATATTAAGAAGCATATTTCCAAAATTGTTCAGCTTTTAAAACTACATGCCAAAAAATTCCATCAGTCCAATGCATTAGTCTCTTCCAGGCTGGACTTATTGTCCAAAATGCCATCGATGGCTTCCTGATTAATGCCGCTGCTCGGGTGCAATTCACTTTTATCAGGCAGACTCCAGGTGGTGAAGGTGAGCGAACACACCTCATCCACCTTCATCAGTGTTCTCTGGAACACTCCTACTGGGTCCGAGTCTGGAGCTCCCCTTAATGAATTGATAACTCTTATCTCCGACTAGCTTCCCCAGGGTTGCATTTTGCGCCCCCTGCTGTTCTCCCTGTTCCCCCTCTCTTATATACAGGACAGGTAAAAGTGTTAAAGTGGTTAAACCTGGTTAAAGTAGTTAAAATGGCAGCTTCAGATACCTTGGTCTCCCTCTTCCTCTGTCTTGCTTCCTCTACTCTTATTATGGTAGTAGTGCTGAAACTGGTCAGTTATAAATTGGTAAAAGTGTTAAAGTGGTTAAACTGGTTAAATTAGTTAAACTGTGTCCTGTAAAGTGCATGTTACTGCCAGAGCCCCTGTTCTCTCCATCTTCTGCCGCTCCATCACTGCCTGGTGGGGAGCTGTGTCTGTGTTGTGGAGGTGAGTGCCGTCAAGCTGGTAAACCCATTGTCCATTGTGATTACCTGTGATTCACCTTCACACATGGACTAAACCCATCAACTGATTTATCTACTGATGATGATTCTCTGTTTAATGTGGATGTATTATTGCATGATGTCTGTCCATCCCAAGGAGAGGGAGGGATCCCTCATCTGTGGCTCTTCCTCAGGTTCTCTTTTTTTTTCTTTTTTTCCCATAAAGAAAGAGTTTTTTTTTTTCTACTCGGTTCGAGTTTTTCTGAAGGAGGGTTTACAGCTGTAGTTGTATTTTGTGATTTTGGGCTTTAAATAAATAAATTTGATTTGAAAATTTGAAGTGTATGAAGACCAAAAAGCAGCAGGACCAGATGGTGGGCAAACCTTTAAACTCTGTGCTGATCAACTTGTGCCAGCGTTCAGCATGAGTGTCGTAAGCTGGTTTGTCCATTGTGAAATTTAGCTTAGTTATTATTATTATTGCAATAAGTTGCATACTGTTGGTATTTATTACAATAAGGTGTTACAGCATACACAATGGGTGTATAATTATATGCATTCATGTCTGTCTTTGTCTACAGGTTTGTGTGCAATAACTGTTGATTTAAGGTGCAGAGCCCTTAAAGCTACAGTCGGTAAGACTGAGAAGAGAGCATTATTTTTTGTTAATAATATGTACTTTATAAAAACAATAAGAGATAATGTGTGTTCTAAAGTAAGATGCTTTAATGTCCTTTTGATTTACAAAGTGTGCTTAGGAAGGAAGAGGGATGCAGGGTGATAATATATTAAGAGTCCAGTTAAGTATGAGTCTGAGGTAAGCATTGTACACAGTACGTAAAAGGAAGGGTTTGCCTCGGGCTCCAAAAATGCTGGATCCAGCCCCTGGGTGTCCACATCGATGCGGGCCGGGGTATCCCTTCAAATACTGAAGAATTTATACTCCGGACAGAGGGATAAATATGCTATTTTATGGGATTTTTTATTTACACCACCATCACACAGCCGCTGGTAGATGTTCCTTCCATGCACTCACCTTAACGCCGGTCTTAATGTAAGGGTGGACTGCTCCTTCTCCTGGTAAAACTTACATTGGCTCTATCCAGCTGTAGCTTCAGAGTGTGGCGCCTGTACTAATTGTTTCTACATTTTTTCATATACATCACTCACTCACTGAGTAACAATCAGTTTGTTTGTAGGGCTCACTTTGTGTGGTCCGACCAAAGATGTGAGGCTGTGTACAGGTTGTGTCCTTTCTTGGTTTATTAAATTAACAAGTGAACTGTTTACCAAGAGTACAAAGTTGGTTTGATGAAAAAGAACGCTTAAAACCTGTCTAGACTTTCCCAGACACTGAAGACTGAGGCGTGCTCTGTTCCAGCAGGAACCGTCAGCCAGCAAGTTGATCCAGCACTCCAGGAAATGTGTTGGTGGCTCCAGAAGTCTGTTGACTGTGAAAATCAGTCTGTGGCACCACAGTTGGTTCACAGCCTCCTCTGCAACAGAAACACACAAGGCCTTCTCTAGGTTGTTAGGACCACATCACATGGCTGAACGAAGAGAGGCCTAAAACAATCAAACAGCACCAGAACCCCATCAGGCCTTACAAATCTCACCTGAGTGTAAGATTTAGTTTGATTCAAAATACCGGTCTTCCACTGGACAACACCCATGGGAACCTCAGGGAGTCCTTGTGACATGGCCCTGACGTCACCATGTATTTAAGAATCAGCGTCCAGCTTTCCTCTGTGCTACAGGAGGTAACAAATCAGACCTTTGTATTATGAACCAGTAACAGTCTCCAACTCGCTGGATGAGTTCTTGCAGTTTTTCTTTTTGTGCTCACCAACAATTTTTGGACCCTGCAGATCGCTGTGCAACCAAGCCAGATTTCGGTCCCGTCACTATCTGAGCCTGCGGCAGACTCACAGACTAAACAGATTTAAATTGCTGCCGGTAGCGATCCTAAGGAAGAGGCTTAGGTCTGGGCAAAGACAGGTTAGTAAGAGTGTGTTACAGTAAGCTTTAGTGTTGGATAAGTTTTTTGAATTGACGTGAATCTAACAGGCCACCAAGTCCTGCTGGTACTGTGTGTTTGATTACACCACACTGATTGTGTGGTCCATGTTGGCGGCTTCATTCATGTTACAAACAGACCGGCGTCACAGCAGGTGAATTCAATTTGTGCTTTCCCCTTTTTTCTTTCTTTCTTTCTTTCTTTCTTTCTTTCTTTCTTTCTTTCTTTCTTTCTTTCTTTCCTTAATGCACAGACAGTATGGTGACATAGATAGATAGACAGCTTTATTGATTCCTGGACCAGGTCAATGTGTCTGAAAAAGAATTTACCTAAAGTCAGATTTAGTCATCAGTACCTCTGTGATACATCTTGATGAAATCATAATGCTAATATTACAATGCTAACACACATTGGTCACACATTAACTGGAGAAATGCTAACATTATATTAACACACTGTGTATATTTGGAATAGCAATACTGGATTACCAACAGGCAGACAACTGTCATGTTTCGTTCAGTGTCCTGTTTGTTTTCTGGTTTTGTCTAAGTTTCATGTCCATGTTTCTGGTTCCTTGTTGTGGCGTGTCATGTTTTATTTTGAAATGACTACTCTCCTCTTGTTTCAGGTCCCTTGACTTCCTCCCATTGTGTGTTTCCACCTGTTGCCCCTTTCCTCGTGTGTGTGTGTGTATATATAGTCCACGTCTCCCCTGATCTCGTTGCCAGATCGTCAAGTGTATTTCCTCGTGTCATGTCAAGAGCACTTCTGAGATCCAGCCAATTTCCAAGCCTTGTAAGATTGCTTTATTAAAACCTTTAAAACCATTCTTGCCTCGGGTCTGTCCTGCATTTGGGCCTGTCTTTGTGCCTGCGTAACAACAACTGCTCTCTGGAGGCCCCAAAAGCTCTAAGTTCAACTGTTTTGTGCAAATTATTAGGAAAATGTGTTTGAGAAAATGCACCACCAAAACATGGACGTGACTTTAAGCTGGTCCTGCTCTTTGAGGCCCAGAGCTGAAGGGTGTCAGTGTGTCAAGATCAAGCTTAAAAACTTTTATTTTTTCACTTTTATGCTAATGTAAAAAGTAAATCTGGGGCCAGGTCTATTCCGGCACAGGATTAGCATACATACTACACAGCAAGGGGGAGGAGTGAAGTTTAACAAGGCCTCAGCAGCTCATTTTTGCCCTGTGGTCTCTAAGCAGGTTAGTGTGACCACATCAAATACCAGATATAAGGTAATAGTGAACTACCAGGAGCATAAGGGAAAATAAGATGAGGCCTAAAATAGAGCCCTGTGGCACTACAGAAACTGAAAACCATTGGAGCAAAGTGGTCAGTTAAAATATTGTGATCCACTGTGTCAAATATGTCATTTATACCAAGGAGAAGTAAAATGGCACAATGTCCATCCCTGAGAAAGCACAATTCAGTAGCAGCTAAAATGAAAACCACTAAAGTTCATGAAAAAAATCTGGTCTCTGCTGCCAAACAATGGTTTTGCATATATGAAATCATGATTAGTAACAAATATTAATCACAAATAAGGAAAAATGCTTTTGTCATATTTGATATTCAGATAAAATATGTCTTCACAGCATTGTGCTGCTCTTCACTGTGCTTCAGATAAACAGAGTCAGATAAATTGAGCCTAAGAGGTATAAATAACAGCCGCTGTCAGACTTATCAGACTTGATAAAACAGTCAGAGGCCGAAACAAAGCCTCATCTGATTTAGCTTTGGCTTTTTCCACATTTAACCAGAGTAGAGGCTGAGGAGGGACTCAACAGTTCTTTGTCTCTCTCTTCTACTATAAGTGCCAGGAGTCTTGGAAAGTTTTCTGTCCCCATGACATTATTTCTTGATATGTGCCTTTTCATCTTGTAGTTGTTTGGAGGAAATCAAATCCACTCTGAGCCTCCCAGAGAGGAAAAGTTACAGTCCAAGAAACAAAAACTCAATAAACTCAATCTGACATTTAATATCTCTTTAAAGGGAGCATTTGACCCACATGATCAGAGCTGAAAGTTTGCAGTGTACAGT
This sequence comes from Scortum barcoo, assembly GCA_023238725.1. NCBI lineage: Eukaryota > Metazoa > Chordata > Actinopteri > Centrarchiformes > Terapontidae > Scortum > Scortum barcoo. Next base: position 1,239,096 of record CM041547.1, read on the forward strand.
AAAAGTCCTTAAGGAAAATACTTTCATGTCCTCATCTGGAGTGAGATCTAAGGATAGAGGGTGTTGTATGTCCCATCTCTGTACGTTACTCCATGATTCTGCTGTTTTTCTCTGCTGTCCTGGATACAGCAAACTGAGTTGTCCCACTCGGCCATCATGTGAGTCCTTCAGGTCTCATGAGTCGAGGTGCGAATGTGTGTTGATCTGTCTGGGGAGGATCTCAGGACTGCATTGTAAATGTCTGATCTGAACTGGTGTTGTAGGCCACCTCTTCTGTTTAGTGATGGTCGCTCCAGTTTGACATAGACAGCTTCTTTCACTCCTCTTTCAAACATCTGTCTTCTCTGGCCAAATCATGTACACTGCCGTCCTCCAAATAGTGTCCCTCGCCCTTCAGAGGTAGGTGGACTGCTGAATCCTCAGGTGCGAGCATCCATCTTTGCACTGACCTGCAAACACCACACTGCCCTGCTTGAGCCTGGGTGTTTTGTCCTTTGTCCTTATGTTGGTGGTTGGAATCCTTGATGATCCTCCTAGCCTTTATCTTCGTCTGTATGGTGGGTAGAGTACCCCCAATGATACGTTCAGGAGACAAAAGACTCTTTGTAGGCACGCAAAATTTTTCTTTACGTGTAAAAATAAGAAACATTTCTGCTGCCACATAAATTATGTTTAATTAATGTGTTTAACAGGCACAACCTGCAAACAAATCCACATATAACAGCCCAAGAAAAAACTAAAACTGACATAAGAGGTCCAGACTGTTGAAGTGGAATTTTTTGTAAACCAGAAAACATTTGCATCACCTTTCACCTTTCTATGTTCAGTAACATGTCACCCCATTAAGTATGTTCAGTGACTGTCAAATATAGTAAAATAAGCTGCCAAACTGTCAAGTATATCCTGATATATCAATCAAAAATCAAATAAAACGAACAGAGAGAACAATAGGCAATCAACCAGTCATTACTGCCCACGTTGATAAGATTCATTTCTGCCCAATGTGGTGAACTCACCATCTGTTATACAATGACTTCTCTGAAACGTCACTCTCAAAAACACCTTATAGACAGGTAGAGCCTTATTGTTGAGGATGGTGATGTCGTCAGTCAGGTCCGTGTCTGGGAAACTCATCAAGACGTTGTTGAGATATTTTTTGGCAATGCTGTGGGCTGAAACGAGTCGACCTGAGTTTCAAAACAGGCTTTTGAGATTGTCTCTTTGTTGACCTTCAGGTAGTTTTTTAGATAAAGACGGCCTACTTTTATACTTATACCTTCATTATGTGTAATAATTGCATCATTCTACATAATTTTAGTATTTCTGCACTTTGAATTCTGTTTTTCTACAGTCACTGTAGCACCTCAGAGGTGATATACTAATACCGGCTTATTGCAACTCATATCTGTTAAACTGTTTGTTTCCATTACACCACTCATGTTGATAAGTTACCTGAGAATATGATGACAAACTCCCCACCTGGTTACAGGCGTGAAATACTGTGCAAATAATTATTCTCAATCACTGCCAAAAATAATGTGATTCCTTAGAACAGGGTGTTATCGTGGCTCGGATGACTCAGTTGGTAGAGCGTGCGCACACATGTATGAGGCCATGGGCCTAACCACAGTGGACCTAAATTTCGACCTACAAGTCCACAATGGAGGCTTTGATCATGGTCTATTCAGAACCTCTCCCAGTACGCACAGTTTTTCTGGATGTGGGAGCTGAAGACCTCACAAGTTCCCCCTTACTCTACATTTGGGTTTATGAGGTCTGTCCTGTAGCCTTACCCACCATCTGATCCAACTCACAACTAACTGGTGATCAGTTTTATCTGAAGTGATTCAGGTCTTTGTGATATGATCACAAAGTTGATCATCATCCTTTGGCCTAGAATACTCTGGTACCAGGTACATTTATGAACCTAACTCTGCCGTACGTAGATGTTGTCGAACTATTTCTAGTCTGTACTGCTCCAGCTCCCACACTGGTTTTGGCTTCTTCCAAAAAAACGTTCCTAGAACCGGTCTTCAATACTGGGGGTCAGCATGCTTTGGCCCCTGCCTTTGCCTGCCCTCCAGTTCAGAATCCACCCGACCCCAATGCACATTTCTGCGGGTGGTTGGCCCACAGATTCCAAGAGGACTAAGCTTAAGAAACACAAGCACAGTTATCTACCAAACTAAATACCGAAACTGAACTTTACTGCAGAGTAATTGCAGCTGCCTTTGTGTTATTGTCGGCATTGTGCCACTGCAAAGGAACAAGCCATCGTGACCCTGAAACAGGCTTTGACAATAAAGAGGGTGCAATCTGAGTCCAGTGCAGATCTTTATCTCTAGTCAGTAACATGCACAACATGCACTGTGATACAGTGTTTTTTGCATATTTATATTCAATAATCCAGTAATTATCAAATCAAAATCAAATTTATTTATTTAAAGCCCAAAATCACAAACATTGTTTGCCTCTGGAGGGCTTTACAATCTGTACAGTTGTGACACCCTCTGTCCTTAGACCCTCGAACCGGGTCAGGAAAAACTTCAAAAAAGCCTTTATGGGAAAAAGAAGAAACCTGAGGAAGAGCCACAGATGAGGGATCCCTCTCCCTGGGACGGACAGACGTGCAATAGATGCCACATGTACAGAGAACATCATCATCAGTCATATATGGAGTTAAACATGGGTCGTAATAAACTGTAGATAAACTGAGTTGATGGGTTTAGTCCAATGTGTGAAGGTATCACAGGTAATGGAAATGAGTCCATGTGAGTCCAGGTGCATCTCTAGATGTCCTCATATGGAGCTCTGGGCCACTCGACCTTCTCTCTACAACACAGACACAGATCATGTCCCCACCAGGCCAGTGAACCTCAGACAGATGGACCACAACCAGAATCAGTGAGGAACCTGCAAGACTGGAGAGAACAAAGAGGACCGGGGCTCCGGCAGTAACATGCACTTTACAGGACATAAGAGTATTCACATTAACCGCTTTTGACACTTTAACCAATTTAACCAATTTAACCAGTTTAACCAGTTTATAAGCTGACTCCAGTTTGCACTACTACCATATCAATTTGCACTATCTGTGGTTTTGCCATGTCTTTGTTTTATTGCCATGTCTTAGTTTGGTTGTAATCAATATGCTTATTTTGTTGTAAATTAAGCACCAAGGGTTTGAGAGAAACTTTCAATCCTCTGTATGTCCTGCACATGCCGCCAAATTAAACTGACAAAAATACAGACTTTGACTTTGGATTTGAAATAAGAGTTATAATATAATAATAATATAATATAATAATTATAACCCCCCAGTAATAATAAAATACAACAATAAGCATGATTCCTTTGGCATGCCCTTCTACAGCTGTTCCAAACAGAGTAATAAGGTGAGATTAAGTTTTGTTTGCTCAGTTTATCGGAGCACTGCGTCTGTGGTGATATTGCTCACAATAATCAAAGTCCATGGTGAAGATTAACTTGCTCCTGTCAAACTCCACAAGCCCCAACAAGGATATCCTCATATATCAGTCCAAGCAAACAAAACTGTAATAAATCCAAATGTTCCAGAGAAAAGAAAAGGCAACCCGCCAATCAACCGCCATTATTGTTGATAAGATTCCTCAGAAAGTGGTGAACTCATCATCTGTTACACATTGAATTATGTGAGGGGTCACTCTCAATCACTCCCAAAACTGAGAACGCAAGTGCAGTGTTAGCATCAGCTAGCACTCCCCAGGCAGACCCCGAGCAGCCGGGCGGCTGGGTGACTGTTTGAAGGAGGCAAAGCTCAAAAAAGAAGTCCACCAAGGTTCACCACCAAGCACTTCACGTGTCTAACAAATTCTCCCCCCTCAGCGACACACCCGCTGACAAACCAACTCTGGTCACTGGCAGCTCCACAGGCCGACACGTGAAGTTAGTATTTACTTGGTAAATATGGTAAAATTGTAATTCATGTCGGCATTAATGACGCCCGATTACGCCAATCGGAAGTCACCAGAAAAAAGCGATGTCGGACTCCGTAGTTTTCTCTGGACCCCTTCCTAATCTGACCAGTGACGACATGTACAGCTGCATGTCGTCATTCCACCGGTGGTTAACGAGGTGGTGTCCGGCAAACGGCGTGGGCTTTATTAATAATTGGCAGCCTTTTTGGGGTGTGGAGTGTACCACCCCCCCAGGCCCATGCTCTGAATTCTCATCTGAATTTTCAGAGTTTTTGTCAAATTTAATCCTTTAAAATGACAAGGTAATTATTGTAGGTGATTTTAATATTCATGTGGACATGGATAGTGACAGTCTTAGCACAGCATTCATCTCATTATTGGACTCCATTGGGTTTTCTCAGAGAGTAAATTCTCCAACTCACTGTCACAATCACACCCTTGATTTGGTCCTCACCTATGGTATTGATATTGAGCACTTAATAGTCTCCCCCCAAAATCCTGTGTTATCAGACCACTACTTAGTATCATTTGAATTCCTATTACAGGACTATGCACCTCTAGAAAAATTAGTGTTCACTAGATGGTTACCCGATTGTACTAGGACTAAATTTAAGGAAGCAATTCCGACAGCATTAAAGTCAGTTAGATTTCCTAGTATCTCTGACGACTCTCATGAATTTTTTGAGCTCCCCCCAAATTGACCAACTTGTTAGAAACACCATGGACTCACTTCAGAGGCACTCTGGACTCTGTTGCGCCCCTAAAAAGAAAGATCATAAAACAAAAGAGATTGGCACCATGGTTTAACTCTGCAACTCGCAAGTTAAAACAAACAACACGACAATTGGAAAGGATATGGCGCTCCACCAAAGAGGAGGACTCTCGCCTAGCCTGGAAAGAGAGTCTCAAAACGTATAGGAAAGCCCTGTGTAATGCCAGAGCAGCCTACTATTTGGCATTAATAGAGGAAAATAAGAACTGCCCTAGGTTTCTTTTCAGCACTGTAGCCAGGCTGACACAGAGCCATAGCTCTATTGAACCCTGCATCCCCTTAAGTTTAAGTAGTAATGATTTCATGAGCTACTTTAATGACAAGATTTTGAATATTAGGGACAAAATTTGTCAGGATCTGCCCTCGTTAGACTCCGATCCTTCAGACTCAGGAAATTTAGGAGCAGATACATTAAAACCTGACAATTGCTTAGACAGTTTTATTCCAATTGGCCTTCCCGAATTATCCTCGTTAGTTTCATCATCGAAAGCAACAACTTGTCTCCTAGACCCCATCCCAACTACGCTGCTTAAGGAAGTTTTCCCATTTATTGGCACATCGCTGCTGCATATTATTAATCTGTCTCTGGTGTCAGGCTTTGTACCCAAGTTTTTTAAAGTAGCTGTAATTAAACCACTTGATCAAAAAACCTACACTTGATACAGATGTGTTAGCCAATTACAGACCAATATCCAACCTCCCCTTTTTGTCTAAGATCCTAGAGAAAGTCCGAAGGATATGTCCTTCGACACCCATATAAAGCATATTTTAAGGTCTGCCTTTTACCACGTGCACAACATCGCAAAAATGAGGCACTTTTTGTTTTTTGTTGTTTTTTTGTTTCCAGAAGTAGTCTAGGGGGCAGAGCCTTCAGCTATTCAGGCCCCTGTTCTCTGGAACCAGCTTAACTTTTCTTTGCTTATTTTATCGGAGCTGAGGTGATATTGCTCACAATAATCAAAATTCATGGTGAAGATTAAGTTGCTCCTGTCAAACTCCACAAGCCCCAACAAGGATATCCTTATATATCAGTCCAAGATCAAACAAAAATGTAATAAATCAAAATGTTGTCCCTACAGATATAAATAAAAGAAAACTCAGATAAGTGGAGAGAAATCTAATTAGAATCTGAGACTTAAAATATGATATAAGCTTTTGAGTATTTCTGCAACTAAAACAAGGTTTACACTTGAGGATGACAGCTCTGGACTCGGTGTGCAGCTGTTAAATTAGCTGCTGCCCTCTGGTGGTCTCTTAAGTAAATAAACTATTAATCTCTAAAGGACCAGTGAAAATAAATGAAATAATTCTGTTTGGCAGAACAGAGACAACGTTCAGACACATTCCTGCGCAGAACTTCAACATAAATGTTGAAGGAAATCAAATCTCACCCTGGGTTAAGAATTAGGCTTGAGACCTCTTTGCAACACTCAGTCAGTGCTCTCAATGAAGATACTAGAGTCTTCAGCATCTGAAAACCAAGAAAACCGAGTTGGTCCGAGGGAAACAACTGTCAGTGAGACTGAGCTCTTTCTTATATACCATTCTTCCCCCTCGTTTCTTTAAAAAAATCAACCTGCCCAGTGATGTAAAAATGTGTGACCTTTACTCCACCTGGAGTTATACACCACCAGTTCCAGCATTGCTAATTCTTTTAAAAATAAAAAATAAGGAATACAGTTCACTCAAAAGTTATTCAAATGTTCAAAAAACACACCAAAGGGCATCTTGTATTTGTACTTTAATAATAAAAAAAAAATTGAAAAATCATAATAATAAAACTGATCATCCCTGTAGTATCAGCATTTGTCTATTTTTTTAACCCAACATAAACACTTGACAATAATAACAGTGAACAGGCAACTACGTGCTTGTCTAGACTAGACCTGTCTTTTCCAGCCACGGCAGTCACAATTTATGGATCTCTCTATGGCTTTTGATATTGCTGACTACTAATTTTATCTATACCACACTATCTTAGATGTTTTTGTTCAGAACTGGTCTCATGCACATTTGTAACACAGACTGTAATGACAAACATGGGGGTACCACACAGGTCTGTACTGGGTCCTTTACTATTTACACTCTATACATTAGTCCAGTTCAACAGTAATATACATTTTTATGTAGATGACACTGTCTGGTCTGTATTTGTCTTTTCTTCATCTCAGACTAGATCGTGATAACAACCTGCACACATCTCCGCAGAATCTCAAGTTGTACTGAATATAGACAAGACAAAATGTGTTTTATTGTCCTCACACACTAAATGGTAGTGAAATTAAAACAGTCTAATCTTATAAATACCTGTGAATTTGGTTTGGCTGGTGAGAGTTGTTTTGTCTCCTATGTTTGTTTGTCTTCTCTTCTCAATGGAGCAGACCGGAAGTGCAACACCGAAAGGGTTGGACTTTCTGCCTTCATGATAGCCTCATTATATGACCCATTTTCACTCTTGATTAGTTTCTGTGCTTTCAGATAATGTCCACAAAGTGTGTGAATCAGCTGTATCATGGATGTACGGATAACTGTCTCTGGATCACTTTGATACAGAAGGAAACTTCAAAATGGGAATATTCTTGCTTCTCTGCTTGCCACACTGATTCCTGGAGATTTATTCTGGATGAACATCAGAGAGTCATATCTTCAGGAAAGGTAAGTCACACTGGATGATTCAACATGACTTCTGACTCTGAAAAGGACTTAACATTTTGGTACAACTTGCAACAACCAGGTACTAATGGCTTTAAAATACCAGTTGGTCTACAACCTCTTTGTTAAAGAACCCTGAACTAAACTACTCAACGTAAAAAAATAGTTTCCCTTTAATTTAAATTACTTTTATTATTTTCATTTATGATTTTTATTTAGTTTGATTTTTCTTTCTGTCTGGTTTGTTTTAAAAGAAAGATTTTTCCTGTCTGGTTTGTTTTAAAAGAAACTTTTTTTAAATCTTTATTTTTCTTTGATTTTTGCTGACATAATTTAGTTACTATTTTCTGTTGTCACGTGTTGTGTATGCTGTGTATTGTCATGTGGTGAAGATCAATTGATTGAAACTGATTGAAATGTTACGCAGCAAGAGTCAATGAAAATGTTAAATAAAATATACTGAAATTTTACCTTTTCTATCCTAAATTTACATCCTGCCTGAAGATGATGTTTGTTTTTAAAGTGGATGAAAATATTTAAACGGTTTTCTCATCAGTCACATGAGATGATTCCCCTCCTGAAATCTGCTGAAATAACAATAAAAGAATAACACTGAAGTCAGAGCAGCTGAAGTGTGAAATAAAATCTCATGAACCACAGAAACGATGTGAGACTTGATTTTTATTGAAGAGCTTCAGACAGACTCAGTTTGCAGTTTACAGGCGTCGCAGCTGTTTCTGGTTTCTGGTCTAACTGCTGCTGCTGGACACCACGTTTCCAGAAGAGTCCACCTCCTGCACGATGGTCACCACCCTGGTGGTCTTGATGGTCTTGGTGGTGCTGCAGAAACACAGGACAGAAAAGGAATAAATGATCTTTCTAAATAAAATCAACTTTGATTCTTCATGTTTTAGCAGAGCGGCTCTGTGGATGCTGATGTCAGTCTGTGTTTCCTCCACTTTGGTCTTTTCCATCAAAAGTCAGTTAGATGTAAAAATGGTGTAAAAACGATGCACTTTGGTTAGAGATGGTTTGTGAGTATTTGTCCAACAGTGTTTCCTCCCCTCACCTCTCGGTCTCTCCCTCCAGCAGTCTCCTGTACTCGGCAATCTCCAGCTCCAGTCTGGTCTTGATGTCCAGCAGGTCCATGTACTGGACCTTCTGGTTCTCCAGGTCGGCCCTCAGCTGGGTCAGCTGCTCCTCCAGAGCCACCACCTGCCTCTGGTAACCGGCCAGCATGTTGGCGTAGCGGCTCTTGGTCTCAGCCAGAGTCCCCTCCAGAGCTCCTTTCTGTTCGGGAGGAAGAGGGAGGACAGTCGGGTCAGCTGAGCTCAACAGTCAGTTTGACTTCACAGCAAAACACGTCAAAAACCTCAAATTCACTTTAGTACAGAAGATCACTTCTGCCACAAAAGAAACAAAATGGATCAAAAATTAAAAATGTCACAAATGACAAAAAAAACAAAACTAAACAATAAATAATAAATAATAATAATGATACTATCGACACTGTCTGAGAATCAGATCTGTTTTTTTATATTTGTTATACATCTTAAAAAATATAAAATCATATATCGTTTATTTAAAGTTTAAAGTAAGAAGAGAAACTAGTTTGTGTTGCATCTTTAAGTAACTCTACTGTATTTGAAATGGTCAACTTTATATATTTTTGTATATGTGTGTTTTTATATATGTATATGCTGAATATAAAAATCTACCAGATGTATTGATTGATTGTTTCGTCACCTGGCTGATCTCAGCCTGCAGTTTGATCTCCAGAGTCTGAAGAGTTCGTCTGATCTCTGCGATCGTGGACTTTGACGTCTGCAGGGTCTCAGTGCTCACAGCCACCTCTTTGTTCAGCTCGGCCGTCTGTGGAGAACAGGTATCAGTAATGTTATCGATCACATATCAGGATATCAGACAGCAGCCTGATGTAGAGTTACCTGATAAACATCCTGGAAGAAGTTCACAGTTCAGATATGAAAGATAAATGTCTCTGAGCCAGAACAAACAGCTGTTTCAGTCACATTGTTGTTTCCTCAGCAGAGAGAGTTCATGATTTGAATGTTATCAAGCTAAATTAAAGTTATAAAACTAAAAAAACAGAAGGTGCTTTTAGTGTACATAGAGTCTGAGCTGGTTTAGACAGTAGGGGGCAGCAGTGGACACGTTCAGAGCAGAAAACAGGACTTTGTGGTCTCACCTTGGCCTGGAACCAGGACTCCAGGTCTCTGCGGTTCTTGTTGGCGACGCCCTCGTAGTGTTCTCTGATTCCGGCCAAGACGGCGGACAGGTCCTCCTGAGGAGCGGCGTCTACCTCCACGTTCACCTGACCTCCCATCTGGTTCCTCAGAGCCAGCAGGTCCTGCAGGAAGAGGCCGGTTACTCTTCAGTCTTTGGATCTTTGCATTTCTTTTTCTCTCTGGTCTCCATGGTCTCACCTCTTCGTGGTTCCTCTTCAGGTGGATCAGCTCGTCCCTCAGACCCTCCACCTGCATCTCCAGGTCGGCCCGGCTCAGAGTCAGCTCGTCCAGGACCCTCTTCAGCCCGGCGATGTCGGCCTCCACAGACTGACGCGTGGCCAGCTCGTTCTCGAACCTGAAGAAACACCAACATGAGTTCATGAGAGGAACGAGCTCACCGAAAGACAAATGCAATCAGATGATTTTAGCTTTCAGTCTCGAATAAATAAAGTTGAAGGAAATAAAGTCTCACGCTCACTTCACTTTGAAGTCGTCGGTGGCCAGCTTGGCGTTGTCAATAGCGAGGATGAGCGCGGCGTTTCCACAAGCAGCGGCGTTGATCTGAGCAGGGAGGAACAGAAAACTGTGAACAACCAGCAGTTTGGCTGAAGAGGCCTCCATAGACTGAAATCAGTTCTTCTTTTAGAAAGACAAAGTCAGTGAAGCTCTGTGGCCACCAGGAGGCTCCAAAAACAGCTAATTACAAACCCAAACCCAAAGTCCCATTTTTAGTTTGGTCTTTATCGATCTGTTTTATATTTCTGTTTCTACAGTCTCTGCTAAAACACCTGCATCTGTTTCACCAGGTTCAAAGAGTGACTGTTGATTATTAATCTGTACAGTTAAACGACTTTTCATTCACAGATTTCTTAAAATGGTTCAGTTATTTAGTCGTTCATCACTCCTCCCACATTAACAGGTTTGTCAACTTTGAACTTTTCTTCGTCTTCATCCTCAAGTGCTGAAATACGATTTGCCTTTCAAATATTCTTTACTGCAAATATCCAGAACACATTTTTACTGAAGGCTGCAAAGAAAAGTGAACATTTGTAGATGTTCACACAGCTTCAGCTGTTCATGTCTTATTACAAACTCAATGTTTTATCAGTAATATTTCTTTGTTGTATTTCTTTGCCCGAACACCAACCAAACTCTGAAGGTTTTTCTTCATTTACAGAAACATTTCCCCTCAAACCTCCATCTCTGCTCTTTGGTTGGTCCAACATGTGCTGCCTGAGAGGCTGAATTCAGGGTCAGTTGGTCAAACCTGCAGATTTTCGGTCCTGGTCTCACCTGGTCCTGAAAGTCTTTGATGCGGACGTTGAAGCTGCAGAAGTTGTGGGCCTCCGGTGCAGCTCTGCTCTCCAGGAACTGTCTGATCTTCAGCTCCAGCTCGGCGTTGGCCTTCTCCAGGCTGCGCACCTTCTCCAGGTAGCTGGCCAGGCGGTCGTTGAGGTTCTGCATGGTGGCCTTCTCGCTGACGGAGATGTCGACGGCGTCGGCACCGGCGGAGGACGTGAAGGAGGCCTTGGAGACGCGGACTCCAGATCCTCCGGCTCCTCCGTACACGCTGCCAAGCTGACGAGAGGAGGAGGCCGTCATGACGGAGCTCCTCATGGAGGAGGACATGTAGCTGCTGCGGGTGGAGAAGGAGGTCATGGCTGAGGGTCGGGTCTGGCTGGTCGTCGGCTCTGAGCGCAGAGTGAAGAGCTGCTGGTGAAGGCGTTTTACGTTGCCTCCTTTTATGTCTCAAAGTGAGGCTGGGGGGGTGGTCAGGTCGGGCCCCGGGGCCCAAACAGGTCTGACTGAGCAGGTGAGGTCCAGCAGGTCGGGCGGGTTCACAGAGAAAGTCTCCACACTTTCTCTGCTTCCTGTCAATCAGGGGAGGCTCCGGGGCCCCCGGGGGACTTCTCAGAGGGGCCACACAGCTGTTTGTACCCGATGGTCAAGTCCTGTCAGTTCACACAGAGCCCCGAGGACCGGACATCCAGACAGACCTCAAACGCCTCACAGCTCACAGGTCAGTCCACTGAGGCGTTCAGGGACAGCAGGAGAGCGTGGAGGTTTAAAAACTGAAGTTAAAATGTTCCTTCATGGTTTGAGAAACTTCGGCTCAATAAAGGATGAAAAAAACTTTAAAAAGCTCCTCTTCATTTTGTTTCCAGAAGCTTATTTTTGACCCCTCAGTCACACATCAGAGCGTTTTTTAACTGAAGCAAAGTGAGCCCATCGAAGGTTTGATATTTCTACAGGCTGTGAGCACTGAAGGCTCTGAAATACTATTTTTAATACATTTAGTCACAAAGAGGTGAAACTGTCCAGAGTCTCACAGCAAAACAGCAAAGATAAAAAAACATCTGATCCAAACTTCGTTTTATGTTGCAAAAATGCTTTTTTCCCTGATTTTCCAAACTTGTTGATCATTTTGTTCCCCAGGTCGGTCCTGTGACCGAGTTATTTGGACAGTCTGAGTTCAGAAAGGACACTTTAAAATTGTATTAAATGCTCAGAAAATTGTACAGAGTTTGGTTTGTGGCTGGTTGATGGAGCAGCTTCACAGTTTTTAGGCAAAAATGAAATAATTCAAATGAAAAAGGATTCAGTGTTTTCAAGCAGAATGACTCACCTGTCAGCGAAGAGCCAATAATCAATGATCATAAGATTCAGATTAAGCCAATAAGATTATTTTTAGATGAACACATAAAATCAGGCTTTGTTTTTCTAAAGGTTTTTCTACAGAATGTCACAAAATGAATTTTGAATAAGAAATAAAATATTCGTTGTTTCACAAAAAAGAGACAAAGATTTTTTCCTAATTTATCAATAATCTCCTGACCCTTCAGATCTATCTTGCGACCTCTTTGGGGGTCTCGACCCTCAGGTTGGGAAACAGACTTAGAGACAGTAAATCAAAAGAAAAACTTCACCATTTGGTAAAAGAGAAAATGAGATTAATCAGATGAATGAATAAACGTCCACCCGTTGATCACAAAGTGACAGAGTAAAGTAAAACTGAATCGGTAATGTTTTTTCTCTGATGACTTCCTGTCAGTGAAACCTGCTGATGAGTCGCAGGCTGTCGCTGCACACCTGTCGGATGGAGGAGCAGGAATGGAGCCTCACCTGACGGGCCTGTTCCTGGGCGGCCTGTCCGTCCGGACAGTCGGACCTCGAACGCCTCACAGCCAACAGGTCAGGTCAGTTCAGACGTTAAAGTGTTAAATCAAAGAGCCTTTTTCACCTTTTAATTCTTACTTCCTTCATTTTTAGAGGCGTGGAGATGCCAAACTGTCGGAGGTTTGCACACATTTTTAAATTTTTTTTTTTATCATGAATAATCTCCATAGTTTAAAATGAAAATGGATTTAATATTTTTGTATATGTAGTATCTCTAATATAAAGAGATAAATGTTTAACTGATATATTCCACTTTTTAAAAATCAAGATGACTAAGAGTTTGTTTGGCAGCTGATCACAGATTATTTAGCTTGTTGGAGAAGCAAAGAGGACATAAGGTTCATAGAAGAAAGAAAAGAATATAATATATAATATAAAGAAAATAAACAGAATCAGCTTTATACATTCACACAAAACCTGGACAACAGCTCAACAATTAAAATAAACAATATTATTATGCACAATTAGTATTATATGTGTACAATTATTGCTTTTGGATTTTTATTTCTATTATTTTGCATTAGATTTTTTTTAGATCATTTCTGTAACTTGTAACTTGAGTTTCCTCAAGTTGGCTCAAAGTCTTCAGTGTTTAACTTAAATGTGAAATATTTAATCCATTCTCTATGTAAAAAGTTCATGAAACTGTCACTGAGGGAAGGAATTTGTTTGTCTGGCTTAGAAAGGAAAATGTCCAACAGTTTTTTCTTTTCTTATTTTGGAGATGTTTGTTTGTTTGAGTGTGAGCGTGTTGATTTTATGTTTCAGGAGAAATACCGAGGAAAACAAGGTGGCGTTGTTGGATAAAAGTGTCATGTGGAGTCAGCTGATCAGTGGCCTTTCTTTAGTCACGCTGCACGAAACCTAATAAGGAAACAGTGACGAGAGAGAAACAGCAGGAAAACGCAGAGGAATCAAAGATTTGTCCCTGCAGCAGCTGAAACAGACTTTTTCTTCACCAGATCCTGACGACACAAAGCTGGAGACGACGGTTCGGTTCAGCTGAGGTAAAGTTCAAGCTGCTTCACACGGTTCAGTGTTCAGGGAGGATCATTCAACGTACGTTTGGATTTGGAGTCACGGCTCAGTCCGATCTGAACACACAGACATTATTCACATGTTTTAAAGAAGAAATGTGACTTTTCACTTCCCGAGCACGTCGCTATCTGTGATGTCTGTGTATCTGTGATAAACCTCCAGAAATCAGCTTAGCAACCAGAAAACTCTCTGAAATTCCTTCAGTCTCTCAGTGATCTGTACATCCTCGATCCACTGAGCTGCTGATTTGGCAGCATGTAAACAAAACTCAGATCAATAACTGAATCAACAGCAACGTGCACTGCATTGTGTTTTATTAGCCCATCATACGTATTTAAAATAGAAAATAATACTGTAAAATGTATGAAATCACATGATATCAAATGTGGCACAGATGAAGTCTGAAATATTAAATCACAGGTTAGTTTGAGACGTTTTCCATTAAACACTGACTGTGTACATTTTATGTGTTGCAGAAAGCTTCAACACGACAAAATGGGATCATCAATGAGTGAAGAGGAGCAGAGAGAGGGTGTCCGAAGAGACGTGGAGAGAGCTGTGAGGAAATTTAAAAAAAGGCCGGATGTGACGGTGAATGGAGCTGTCGTGATGTTCAGCAGCACTTCTTCTTCTTCAGACAACCTCCAGCAGCACCTCAACAAGAGGACCGAGAGAGATGACCCCCCCCCTGCAGACTGGATCAAGACTCTCGCAGAGACTCTCGCCGGTCTGTCTCCCAGTCCTAAACTGGCAGGACTCGGAGCGCTGGCCGTCGCCGTCCTCATCGACACCATGTCAGACGCTTCTTCTTCTGACGCCATGAAGGACGCTCTGCGATGCGTGTTTGCGGAGGAGAAGGCCTCTGAGGTCTGGGATCAGATCGACGAGTGCCTGAAGAGATGCATGATGCACATCAACGACGACGGCGAGTTGAAGAACGACATCAGCCGGATCGAGCGCCAGCTGAGCGCCGCGCTCACCAAGCTAAAGACCTCCATGCTGAGGGACGGCCACATGTCGTCTCAGGCTCTGAAGGCCTGGGTCAACGGGGCGGCCTTCCACGTACAGATGCTGATTCACCTGGTGAGACTCGGAGGGATTCAAACCTGCAACCCTGCAGAGAGACTCCTCTCTGCTTACCTGAGCGACCTGGACCGGCTGTTCAAAAAGCACAAGGAGACAGTGAGGAGGAGGTGCAAGGTGGGATACCACAACTGTGACGATTGTCCAAATCAGTATTTTGAGAACGAAGACGGAGAAGGATATTACATTTCACGATTTATCAGAATTAACAATATCTTTGAGGGTTATTATGAGGAGCATTACAGCAGCCAGCAGTGTGAGATCAGGAATTACCTCAGGAGGGTCAGAGATGATTTGCCATGGGCGGTCCGTCAGGTGGGTCACCTCAGAGTGTCGCCCCACGCTGCAGCACTCACCTGAAACTCCTGTTTTTAGGTTTCAGCGACATGTGTGTGAACATCCATGATCCACAACTGACATGTCAGCGTTCATTATGTCGTTGTTAAAGCAGTGTGCTCGTAATGAACCTCCAAAGAAACACCTCCCCAATCTGCAGCTCCTCTTTACGCAGGTTTTTAGTTTATATGTTGAGTATAGGGTCTTCTGTAACTGATGTTCAGTGGAAGAAACTTCATCAGAGTGCTCAAAGTGAAGTTTTGTGTTTTGCAGTTTGTTAATTTGCATTTAAAATATTCAAAGCAGGAGTGAAACAAACTCTAACAAATAAACTGGTTTCCCTTCAGACACAAACTCCATCCATCTGAATGAACCAAGCAGATAATATAAGATGTTTTTATCTTCAGTTTAAATGAATTTATCAGCTCTGGCTGCTGGATCACTGATCGCTGTGTCAGAGAGCAGAAAGAAACAACGTCTGATTGAATCTCCTGAGTGTGTTTGTCGCAGCGACATTAAGTGTTGTTAAAAACGCCTCAAAGTAATAATCATACACTGTGCATCATCTGACATTTATATTTATTCATTAATTCATTCATCTTCTATACCTGCTTATCCTGACCACAGGGTCGCAGGGACATTTATATTTAATTTACACAAAACAATGTCAGTATTTTCTTCTCTCAAATGTTTGTATTTTTCCTGTGAAATACTAAATAAAAGCAGAGTATTCATTATTATTATTTGTTCTGTTATTTTTATGTGTGCTTTTATTTCTTCACTCTTTATCCTGTGAACATTTGCGTATTCCTTTTTTTAAATGCTGTATATTCTATTCTCTTTAATCAGGTCTCTATACTACAGAATAACAGTATATTGCACATATTTGTAATGTAAAGACATATTTATACCTGAGCAGATATAAAATACTTCGTGCTGCCGTCACAGTACTTTGTAGGCGTGTTTCAGATGGAAAGATACTGTGGAAATGACTTTGACTCCATTGTGATCACAGAGGGAAACATGAGACACGTTCGAGCAGCCGAGTGAGCTGAGTATCCTGTAACACGCTCGTCTTTGTGCTTAAATAATATTTAAATAACCAAACTTAATGTAATTTAGTCGTAGCGGAGCATCATTTCACAGAGACTTAAAGCAGACGTGGTGGATACTGAGAAAATAAAGAATTTGAGAACTGCTGAGATTCAAACATGAATAATTCTCATTTAAAATCATTTACAGTTGAAGGCAGTTTTTATTTCAGCCAACAGCTGGAACTGACAGAAGGCGTGTTGGCAAATGTGTATTAACATTTCTGCAAGTTAAAAAGAAAATTACAGTGAAGTGAGTGAGGGATAATAAACGACAGGAGTAAAGTCCTGAACTGATCAGATAATGTGCTTCCTCTCAGGGTTATAAATGAGAGAAGATGAGTTTTATACTGCGCATGTTACGACCCAGCTCGACAGGGACGGGGGAGCAACATAAAATCAGTTTATGGCCAGTTATTCATTAAAAACTTAGCCTAAATCCTGAAGTCAAACAAACAGCAGCCCTGCTCCTCGTGAGGCTAATGGAGGAATACTAAATCTACGATATCACAGCAAACTATACCTGCCACAGTCCCCAAACTAACGCTTCCATAAAGCTTCTACAAAGAGATCACAGAAGTCAAATGCAAACGAATAGAAAGAAATGTGAAAGAAATGCAAACGAATAACGAGATGCATCTCTTGTCTCGTCAGACGAGCTGTGAAGTTGGAGGTCGACAGGTCAGGTCAGGTGACCAGGCATCTTACTTGGCATAAACCTTTTACAAAACGAATACAATGCTACAAAAAAGGTTAGACACAGAGAGCTGGCGACAAAAGAGGTTGTACCAGCACACAAATCTAAATAAAGACCGGCTGACAGGTCAGTGGGGTTTGTTCAGCGTTCAGTCAACACATTTTGGGCTCCGTGTAGATAGACTGGTTATCTTAGAGCTTCTTTAAAACAACATGGCATGACGACATCAGAAACTCACTTTAACATGTTGGAGATAAGAGATGAGATGGTGACATGATCTTTATTATTTCATCAGACATCACTTGTCAACTAAATAAATTCAGTATTTTGTCTTGAATCTGATTTTTCCACATACCAAAAAACCACACAACCGCATTCAAATAAAGTCTAATAATAATAATAATAATAATAATGAGAGTCTATAATTGATCTCAACAGGTAAATTACTCCACAGCATTAAAATTTGACATTTCTCTTCTGCAACCAATCCCACTAAGTATTGATCATGGAGCTGCAAAATATCAAGAATCTGAGGCCTTGTCCACATGTATGAAGATTAAAAGATATATTTCCCTCAGTGTTTTGGCCTCTCGTCCACACGCAAACACATTTTTAGATCATTAAAACATTTGGGAAACAAGTCATCATCACCTCGCCCTGATAAACTCTGGACTTTGTGTTTCCTGCAGAGGAGAGCAGCAGGTCCAGCGTTCAGGTTCTCCAGCAGCGAGCTATATGTCTGCGGAGACCGATTTGTCCAGAGAAGACCTTCTACATTTCTCTGATTTTCTCTGACTTAAAGCAAGTTCAATGATTAAGATATAATCAGTCACATTTGATTAAGTCATTTAACATTAAAGACATGAGAATATGGGCACAAAAATATTTTTCTGATTCACTCCAGAGTCCAGAGGCCAGATTCTCCAACACCGAGCGGCCTGTCCCTGAAGATTGACCAGTCCATGGGAAACCCTCTTGTCTTCAACAAGGAGCAGATTTTGTCTGACTCAAAGCACGTTTGATAATTAAGATACAATTAATCACGTGATTATGTCAATCTTACATTGAAAGACATTCAATATTTGCAACTATTCCAGCTGTCCCTGTGCAACAACCACTCAACCAACCCTTCGAAAAAGGCTCTGAAAATGGTGAGAACAGAATGCTTAAAGCAAAGTTTTAACTCTGTTTGGAAATACCCTTTATTTTTTTCATGTATCTTTCAGTGATCGACAATGTGCGAGAGACTTTAAACAACCATTGGATCAATCTTAAAAAAAGGTTTGAATATGTCAAAGAAGGAATTGCTGAAGATGAAACTGGAAGCCATCTGGACACCATTTACACTGAGCTCTACATAACAGAGGGGGAGAGCAAAGGAATTAATCCTCAGCATGAGGTGTGGCAGCTCGAAAATGTTTTTACCCTTAAAACCTTCCATGAGACGGTAATCATCTGCAGCGACATCTTTAAGCCTTCAAATGGTCAAGACAAATGTCTCAAAGTCTTGACCAAAGGCATCGCTGGCAGCGGAAAAACAGTTTGTACACAAAAGTCATCCTTGACTGGGCAGAAGGGAGTCAAACAGCACTGTGAAGATCGTTTGCTCTCCCTTTTCGTGAGTTGAACTTGATTACAGGTAGAGTACATAGATTCACTCTGTCTTAACCTGAATATAAGTACACATTTTTTTGAAAAATTGTATGTATTTGGTATAACCACTGCAGAATGGCAGCATCATTGCTGTTATGAGCTCATGTAATGAGTCGCCCTCTGGGGTAACCTGGAATTAAGACACCTGTGTTTATCCTAAAATAAAGACCATCATAATTTTAAAACTCTCATTTTTACTACTGCTCTAATTTTCTACAAGTATAGTCATTACAACATACAATATTCTGATTAACTGGAAGTCATTCAAAATCTGTCTCTTCTTTCTCTTTGAATTTCATACAATTAAAACTAATTAAATTCTTGTTGTGCATTAATGTGAGGCAATATATTGTATTTCCAATCAGCCTCCTCTGGATAAATCAAGTTACATTTTCCATTAACAGGATTTCCATCTGTGGAATCATAACTGCAGATGTTTGTGATGTGTTGGCCTCAGCACTGAGCTACAATCCCTCCCATCTAGAAGAGCTGGACCTGAGTGCTAACAAGCTTCAGGATTCAGTTGTGAAGCTGCTTCAGCTTTCATGTGTTCTTTATTTGCATTAAACCACATATGCAGAATTAATGTGAGATCTCACTTCACACTCAGGTTAAACCAGTGCAAGTTGTCAGAAGAAAGCTGTAAAATGCTGGCAAACGAGCTCAGCTCCACTTCGATCAGCCTCAGGGAGCTGGACCTGGGCAACAATGAGCTGAAGGAAACAGGAGTGGAGTGGTTGTCTGCTCTACTGCAGAGTTCAAACTGTTATCTGGAGACTTTGAGGTAAAACAACTTTTTCTTTAAATGATCTTCTCGGATGTAGAAAAAAAAATGAAACAAACAGCTTGTTTTTTGTTTGCATTCTCAATCGGTGTGGAGTAACAGAAATCTTGTGAATCACTCGCCTCAGCTCTCAGTTCTGACGCTCCTCTCTGCCGGACTGCAGAATCCAAACCGTAAACTGAAGACTGAGGTAAATCTCTCTCTCATATTCCCATTTTTAAATACTGGTCTGGTGCTGACTTTGCAAAAAAAGTAGAATCACCATGTTATCAGGCAGGAGAGAGTTTAATCTGCTGTAATGTTCATATGGTCACATCTGTCACTATGGGTCTCTTTGAACATCTGGACACAGCAGAGTTTCTTTAAAAAAACAAAGCCTTTGGTGTAACAGGTGTGGATTAGGACTCAATATCAGCACGAGACAGGACCAGAACAGGTATGCTTCAAAGTTTAACTGGGCTGACAGACAAAAATGAACACAGTCCAAGAAATCAGTCTCAAGTGAGCAATGGCAAAGGCATGTGCAGAGCACAGATGCTGGCCAGCAGGTTAACACGTTAACAGTCCAGCTTCTGACGAGGTGATAAATAATGGTCCAAACCTCAGAGATTCACAGAACAAAACAAGGCGTGAGGTCTGAACTGAGACAGAAAAGGTGAGGTCAGGATCCGAAAGCTGGTGAGTTTACCAGCGCACAGATGAGGGAAGCAGGTCAGAGAGTGGCAGGGTCGACAACAGGGGTCAGTCCTGGAATAAGTGCTAAAAGGTCTTGCATGCTGCAAAGAATGATCTGGCAGAGTATGCATGCTAGGCAGGCAGGTGATAATTAGATGAGGATGCACAGGTGAAGGTGGTTAGGCTTATTAGGTGGGAGTGGCAGGCAGGTAGAGCAAGGCAGAAGCAGGTGAATGGAAAACTACTGGCAGGAGACAGGTAAAACCAGGGATGAACTGTGACATTTTGTAAATCTTAGCTGTTTGTCCTCATTTCCTTTCCTTGCATCCTCATCCCTCCCACCAGAGAAGTGAGTGGAGGAGGTGAGGAAGAGACATGAGGAGTGAGGAGTTGAGGCAACAGGCATCTAACAAAATGAGACGTTGGTGCTTCTGAGCTGTCACGTTAAAGCAACGTCAATTAAATATGATGCGTGGTGCAGCGGCATCACTTGAACATTGTTTTACAAAAAAACTGACTACAGAATGCAAAAAAGTGAATGTTCACAAAAACAAGCTGCTCAAAACCTTACAGCAACAGTATAAAATACAGGTTGTGCTCTTCTTAAAGTCCTGTCATTGCTTGAAACTCTAAAAGTGTAACTCCATTCAGGGTGTCAGGCTGTCTGATCAGAGAGGAAGGCTCCATTGTTCTGGCCTCGGCTCTGAGATCCAACCCATCCCATCTGGACCTGAGCTACAACCACCCAGGAGACTCAGGAGTGAAGCTGCTGTCTGCTGGACTGGATGATCCACACTGGAGACTGGATACTCTCAGGTTAGTTGTACTTGTAGGAGTGAGAGTGAGTGAGGAGTGGTGTCTGGTTTGGGGACCTCAGAATTGCATCTCTGCTGTTTGTGGATGATGCGGTTCTGTTGGATTCATCAGACTGTGACCTCCAGCATCCACTGTTGCAGTTTGCAGCCGAGTGTGAAGCAGTCAGGATGAGAGTCAGCATGTCCAGTCTGAGGCCATGGTTGTCAGCCAGAAAAGGATGGATTGCTCTCCCTGGGTTAGGAGTGAGGTCCTGCCTCAGTTGTTCAAGTATCACAGGGTCTTGTTCATGAGTGAGGGTGAAAGATGGAGCGTGAGATTGACAGATGGATGGGTGCAGCATCAGCAGTAATGCGGGTGCTGTACCAGACTATGGTGGTGAAGAAAGAGCTGAGCTGGAAGGCAAAGCTTTCTGATTTATTAGTCAGTCTACGTCCCAACCCTCACCTATGGTCATGAGCTTTGGGTAGTGACCGAAAGAATGAGATCGTCTATACAAGCGGCTGAAATCAGGATTCTCACCTTGTTGTCTTCCACAGCATCTATGGCAAGAATCGATCACTGCAGGTGTATTTTTGTACCTCACTTCATTTTCAGTTTTCCTCGTCTGTAGTCATCCATCTTTTTTGCTTGTTTGCCATAGTGACTGTTCACGGCTCTCTCAGTGACTTGAACAAACCTCACGCTGCCTCACACACAGGTGAGCTGAAGAGTCTGATGGGTCAAGAGTATTGTTAAAAGTCAATCTGTTCTGCTGTGATTTTTCAGGAAAGTCTCCACAGACACCAGGGTCATAATACTGCAAATGCTGCAAGCTTTCATCAGTGGAGGCTCAGTCAGCATTGAGTCGATTCATTCAGAGACAGATAGAGACTGAACACACATTTACTTTAATGAAACTCTTTCCTACAGGGTGGATCGTGGAGGAGAACACAGGCTGGTCTCTGGGCCGAGGAAATGTGAGTACTGAGATATGACAGAGAAAGAAAGAAAACAAACAAACCTCACTACACTACCACAGATTGATCATTTATTTTAAGAGGAGATCAAACTCCAAGTCAGTGAGTTTACATCATTACACAAGCTTCAGTACATGAGTTGGAGGAATGAATTCAACCAAATATAAATTCATTTTCTATGGATGGGCATTTTTCAGCATGTAATCATGTAACAGGCAAACGACATACTGATTGGTTTTCATCATCTTAGTTTACCATGTTAGCATGCTAACATTAGCCAATAATCAGTATCTGTAAGTAATAATCAGTAAACCGACCAACACACTTTACCAGCGATGTCACTGACAGGATACTACAGAAATAACAGGTGTATGAACAACAGAAATTCCACACTGACCACACACACACTCAGCAGGCAAACCTTTTTATAGATTAACCTGATTTTATATTGTGAAGCAGGTAATCCTTTAAAAATCTCCTCTTTCTGATCAGACTGATAGAAATGATCTCACGTCTCATATCATTAAATTATTATAACTGTCATGTTTCCTTATTTTACAGTAGACCTGTGTGTAACTTTTTATGCTTTATTTTTTAGCGTCTTACATTATATTTGAACTCTTCCTGCAGACTGGTTCCGGCTCACTCTGGACCCAAACACAGCCGACTCTCTCTGTCTGAACAGAGCACACAGGTGACGTGCTCTAATGAACGCCTTATCCTGATCACCCCGACAGGTTTACGGTCCCTCAGGTGTTGTGTCGAGAGGGTCTGACTAGGTGCTGCTACTGGGAGGTCGACTTGACAGGTGAAGCCTTAATCGGTGTGGCCTACAAAGGAATGAGCAGAAAGAACTGGTCTGAAAGCTGGTTCGGATTCAATGACCAGCTGTGGTGTCTCGACTGTTTTGGGAACATTTACAAGGTGATGCATGACAGGAGGGAGAGGAAGACATCGATTCGTTGTTCAAACACATCGTGCAGAGTGGGAGTGGAACTGGACTGGCCCAGAGGGACTCTGTCTTTCTAACATGACCTCCGACAGTCTGATCCACCTGCACACCTTCCACTGCACATTCACAGAGCCGCTCTACCCTGGTTTTCAACTGCCAGACAAGAGTTCATTGTCCCTGTGTTAGTCCTCTAAAACACTGAAACTGTAACTTAAGAATGAGGCAAAGAGATCTTCTTTCAAATCTAAAAGAGGATTTATGGAAAAACCAGAGTAGCTAATGTCAGTTTTAAACTTTTAAAACCTCTCTGGTTTAAATCAGAGTAATCATTTCAGAGATATCCATAGAAGAGGTGGGAATCAGCACAATTTGATTATTAAACGATTCTCTATTAAATGAGTCTCAGATTTCTCTCCATCGTCTTTTAAAAAAGCCGCGGTGGTTTGATTTCTTTTGTCTCTTGCAGCTGCTCTGACATCTTGTCGCGGTTTTAAAATGTTTAAAATGTTCTACGTAGCAGCAGCACCAAACTCCAGAAATGACTGTTGCTGTTGGAAACTGATCTGATAATCGATTATAGACTTTACTGTATCAATGAGGAATCATTCAACAAGCCATGCAGTGTAGAATCCATTATTTCCCCCACCTCTAATCAGTAAAGATATCATTTAATCCCTATCAATTAATTAAATAAATCATTTGCTCTATAAAATATCAGGAAGAGAAATCATGAATACATCTATTACAGTTTTCCAGAGTCCAAGACAACGTCTCAAACGTCTTGTTGTGTCCGACCAACAGTCCGACGCCCAGAGAGGTTCAGTTCACTGATATGAAACAGACAAAAGAAGAAATCTGAGAATATCTGAGACATCTGTAACCAGAGAATGCTTCGTACATTTACTTGATAAAAGGACTTCAAAGTATTTTTAATCAAAATTGCTAAGTAATCTGTTTTCAGTTTGTTTATTCCTTTTGTGTTTTTGTTTTTTAGAATTGATTTTCTTTCTACGTCATGTGACTCTATCATCATACATACATACAAGCGTGGTTATTCAATCGATTAATCACTAAAACTTTTCAGCACTATTACTACATCTCCACATCAGAAACTATTTCAAGTTCAGGTTGTTGGTTCAGGACACTTTGACACACAGACAATAATCAAACACTACAGTTATCATTTGCCACACAGAAACCTGAGCCACTGACATCTCCAAATACTCCAAATATACTCCAAATATACTCCAAATATACTCCAAATACTCCAAATATACTCCAAATATACTCCAAATATACTCCAAATATACTCCAAATATACTCCAAATATACTCCAAATACTCCAAATATACTCCAAATATACTCCAAATATACTCCAAATAAAATACTCCAAATATACTCCAAATATACTCCAAATATACTTAAAATACTCCAAATATACTCCAAATATACTCCAAAATACTCCAAATATACTCCAAATATACCTCAGATTCACTCCAAACACGCATGATAATTCAAACTTAATTTATGCCAACATGTGAACACGTTATTCTTTAAAACAAATCTCAGACCTGCAACTTTAAGCAGCGTCCACTAGAGGGAGCTCACAGATTTAGATTTGTGTGTGTGTGTGTGTGTGAGAGAGAGAGAGAGCAGACTACATTAGACAAAATATCTCTGCTTCAAGCCAAAGAAAGAGAGATATTTGAATATTTGTTGTTGTTGTTGTTTACCACATGCATTTAATAACAATTTTAGTCACACACAAACACACACACACACCTTTACTGCGGCTGTCTTTTCTGTCAAACTTGTGAAGGTTTTAAAAAGTGCTCAAAAGAAATAAATGATTCAAACACCTTCAAAGACAACAGCTCCGTGAGGAACTGATCAGCAGTGACGTAACGTACAGCTGAGTCACCAGAGAAGAAGAAAACACACTCATGAGATTTGCTCCATATTTTATTTCTCTGTGACAGTTTGAACGTGTTGATTTGTTGTGGGTGTTGGAGTTGGAGCTGGTGGAGTTGATGCTTGACTCTTTTTGTTTGAGGGTGCATGAGTTTGTAATATCTGTGTGACGATTAAACATCTGATGCTATTTTCTTCTTCCTGTGTTTAAAAAACAGACTTTGGAAGAGAAGAGTGTTGATGATTCGAGAGCGTTTTTTAAATGTTGGCGTTCTTGCTTGTTTGTATTTTTTAAAGTAAAATTTCATCACAGTCTATCTGACAGTTGAGATATTTCACTGGCAGGCAGCTCGGCTGAAACGAAGAAGAAATGTGCTTAAACAGCATGAACTCGTACATGAGCGGCCTGTAGACGCTCACAGCGCTCTGAACGTGACTGGTCGTCAGGACCCGACTGGACTCTCAGAGGACATCATGGCTGCAGATCAGGCAGAAGAGGTGGCTCCTCTATAATTCAATTCATCGATCGGATGATTCAGTCAGGAGCGGTTAATGAATCCCTCAAGGTTGACTCTAATTCTCTCCAACTGTCTCCTCTCATAAAGTTTTCACTTTATCTTCAACAATCTGCCCTGCACCGAAACACCGACCTCCATGTTTGTGTTGCTAAACCAGATTTAATGAGACTGTATATAATTATGATATTATTATATTATTCTATGGATTCATGTACAGCTGCTCGTGTTGACATCAGTGATGTTAAAACAACTTCCTGTCTGTCAGCTGACTGGTTGAAGACGAGTGAAGCTGATTTAATTTCTTAAATTGCTTCTTTGAATTTCTTCATGTTTTTTATTCTTTATGTCTCAAAATAAATTCACATCGAACAGAGGAAGTCTTCACACTCATCTCTGATCACAGCGAGAAGCACACACACACACACACACACACACAATGTAACACTTATACACACACACACAGACACACACACACAGTGTAACACACACACACACACACACACACACAGACACAGACACACACACACACACACACTCACACACACACACACATACAGTGGTGTGAAAAAGTGTTTGCCCTCTTCCTGATTTCTTATGTTTTTACATGTTTGTCACATTTAAATGTTTCAGATCTTAAAACAAATTTAAATATTAGTCAAAGACAACACAAGTAAACACAAAATGCAGTTTTTAAATGAAGGTCTTTTATTATTAAGGGAAGAAAAAAATCCAAACCTACATGGCCCTGTGTGAAAAAGTGATTGCCCCCCCTGTTAAAACATAACTTAACTGTGGTTTATCACACCTGAGTTCAATTTCTCTAGCCACACCCAGGCCTGATTACTGCCACACCTGTTGTCAATCAATAAATCACTTAAATAGGACCTGCCTGTCAAAGTGAAGTAGACCAAAAGATCCTCAAAAGCTAGACATCATGCTGAGAGCCAAAGAAATTCAGGAACAAATGAGAAAGAAAGTAATTGAGATCTATCAGTCTGGAAAAGGTTATAAAGCCATTTCTAAAGCTTTGGGACTCCAGCGAACCACAGTGAGAGCCATTATCCACAAATGGCAAAAACATGGAACAGTGGTGAACCTTTCCCAGGAGTGGCCGGCTGACCAAAATTACCCCAAGAGCGCAGCGACGACTCATCCAAGAGGTCACAAAAGACCCACAACAACATCCAAAGAACTGCAGGCCTCACTTGGCCTCAGTTAAGGTCAGTGTTCATGACTCCACCATAAGAAAGAGACTGTTTGTGACCTCAAGCTGAAATGAACTTGGGTTCTGCAGCAGGACAATGATCCAAAACACACCAGCAAGTCCACCTCTGAATGGCTGAAGGAAAAACAAAATGAAGACTTTGGAGTGGCCTAGTCAAAGTCCTGACCTGAATCCTATTGAGATGCTGTGGCATGACCTTAAAAAGGCGCTTCGTGCTCAAACCCTCCAATGTGGCCGGTGAATTACAACAATTCTGCAAAGACATGAGTAGGGCCAAAATTCCTCCACAGGCTGTAAAAGACTCACTGCAAGTCAGTGCAAACGCTTGATTGCAGTTGTTGCTGCTAATGGTGGCCCAACCAGTTATTAGGTTTAGGGGCAATCACTTTTTCACACAGGGCCATGTAGGTTTGGATTTTTTTCTCCCTTAATAAACCTTCATTTTAAAAACTGCATTTTGTGTTTACTTGTGTTGTCTTTGACTAATGTGTTAAATTTGTTAATCTGAAACATTTAAGTGTGACAAATGTGCAAAAAAATAAATCAGGAAGGGGGCAAACACTTTTTCACACCACTGTACTGTAGTTTTTATCAAACAAACAGGAGGAAATGGTGCATCTGTTGGGGACTATTTTTAGCAGGCGGATGAATCCACATTTGGTGCTCTAGTGAGTGTTTGTAGCAGCAGGATGGTGTGTGTCTAAATAAACTATTGTGTGTGTGTGTTCATGGTGGTGATGAAGCAGTTTTTTTTTTTTTTTTGTGAAATTGGCTGAAACAACATGCACGCTGACACAGAAAAAGAACGAATAAAGCATTTTTCTGCAAAACACAATCAGTGAAAAGGAGCAGCTGAGTTTATTAAATTTAAAGGGGACGCATGACACTGAGATGTGAAACTCAAACAGCATACAGACAGCAAAAAACATCCGTCTCCATAGGAATGAACTCCACCATCTCCTCCATCCATCGAAGTGGCTCACTGATACGACAGCTAACTGCGTGTGACGAGGACGACCTGATTCTTAGAAAGCAAATATATCTCCATCCAGCCGGACAGGCTCGTTTAGCTCCTTTCTATTCTGTTATTGTCTTCACCTCCTCCTCCTCCATCCCTCCATTCTCAGCTGCATTATGACACCCCCCTCCTCCTCCTCCAACCTCCATCCATGTTTATCTCTTCTCTTTCTCCACCTTTTGTTTCCTCCTGTCTACCTGCAGCCGCCCACCCAGAAACACCCCGAGACGACGCCTCCATCCATCTCAATTAACCCCACCCCCCTTATACAATACGCACACTTTTTCATTCTGCTTCCTGTTGCCCCTCCCCCCCCAGCTCAGCCTCAGCGGTGGAGTCTCTTAATAATTTATAAGAATCTAAAATTCAGATGAAGCACAGAGAGAGATCTTTTATTAACAGTGAGGAATCAGACCTCCACTCCCTCTCCGTCTCTGCCCCGTCCCAGCATCCCTGGCTGCCTCCCTGCTCCCTTGCCGACGGTTGCCATGACAACCTGCGCTCTCGTCCTAGAAACAGGGTGAAAGAGATGAAGCTCCATCGAGACGTTCTCTCCCTCCTTATTTTCATCTCTTAAATTTCTTTGTGTCACGATAAAACAATAAAAACATTTAAAAGAATAAGAGCGTTTACTTCTTTCTGAGATGATTTGTTTCCTAAAGGTGTTAAATACTGAAACACAGACTTTATTTTAAACTTTGGATTTTGCTCATCTTGACATTCACAGTAAACATTTGTCCAACAGACAGCTTTAATTTGCAGCACGTCATCACGCTGTATATCCTTCATACTGTTAACACATCAGGTTATGTTGTGTGTAAATGATCTTTGCTGTTATTCTGAATCATTTCTCCCTCCACAGCAAACATTTATTGTATTTTGTTTAAAAATAACTTCAAAATGTTCAGTGTGAGTAGATGGCAGTTTGGTGTGACTGTAAAAATAAAAGATTCACAGTTTTTAATCCAAATTATATGATGCACTTTCGCCTCAGTTAACTCAGGCTGTGCATTATTTACAGATAAACCCAAGCTTCCTCATCAGCGTCCTGAATGAAATGGTGGGATCTGAGGGGGCTGCAGATTTCTGTCAAAATGTGAATAAACATGTGTTTAAACTGTATAAAGAAGAACTCATGATGTCTACTTTCCAGGAAGGAGAAACCAACATTTTAACAGACTTCAGGCGACTGAAAACACGTCTGGATAAAAAAAGTCTGCAGTGGTTTTAGCAGCTTTTTGCATTCATACTCAGTGACCTTTAGAGATAAACGCTGACAACATGGATGTATATAACCAGTAAATGTATGAGATTCAGGATGCATAGATACAGACCTTTTTTAAAAAAAAAATATAATGAACCATGTTTCTTATTAAAGGTGTCGACAGTCTCTTTGTTGATGCAATACTGCGAGTGGCCACTGGGATGCCGATCCAGGTATTATACTCCTCCCACGGTTCTTTGGTATTCAGTCGTAAAGCAAAATCAAGAGTCAGTAAAGTTATCATAGTTCAACTTGAGGGGAACATGAATTAATTTGATTTTAGAGCTGTTGAGATATTTACATCTGCACCATTTTTAAATATAATAATTCTGAATATATTAAGTCTGGATTTTCCCCAAATGTTTGCACAGGAAGGCCACACAGTGTACATGACTTAGCTAGCTAACCTCTGACTGATCCAACATCATGTGGAAAACTGATTCATTTATGGGTTTGTCAAATTTTCTGGAGGAAGAATTTTGAAAATCTGAAGTGACTGAAGGTAGGAAATCTTTTAAAGAGGAAAAACACAGTGAAGTGATCGAAAATGGTTGCAGGATTTCTTCTTTGTTTCCTGACTGAGTGCGCTCAGTGTTTCCAGGAGATGTTTGTGCAGTCCCTGGTTAATCATAAATGTTCGTCACACACACTCAGCAAGGTGAGTCTGATTTTTAACGTGCTTCCTGTTACACGTTTTACGACCCGTGAGGGAAAATTCAGTTTCCCTGAACCTCACAGAGTACGCAAGTCCTGGATCGCCTCATGATGCCCGTACATGAACGTCCAGCCTCACACGAAGAGAGGATTTCCCCTCAGACTGAGTCACGAGCTGCAGACTGGAGGAGGTTGTATTTAACTCGGGTTTATTCCCTTCAAACATGATCAGATACTCAACATCAGAAGTCAAGATCAACAGTGTCTTTGATAAATGTATCGTGTACACCAATACTCATTCTGTATGCTTCATAAAGCAGTCAAGTTAAGGCATGCACAGGCACAAAGAGAGTCCAGTGTCGGGAGATAGCAATCAATAAGAAGAGAGTGACATAATGAAGTCGGTCTGCTCATGCTTACAGCGCCCCCCACCTTGCCATTTAAAATAAAGCAAGCAGGAAGCAGGTTATACCGAGTGTCACAAACGGTAGATCATCATGTAAATACAAAAGAGATCCAGAGGATGGGAATAGAAATATAAAAATACAAAGGTCAGGTAATCAGGTGTCAAAAGAGCTTTTACAAAAGAAATGAGTGAAAAAAAAAGAAAGAAATAAGACGAGACGACGAGACAGAACACGACAGGATCTGATTGCTTCTGTCAGTGTTGTGAAAAATGAACCAAAAAGAAAAACAGCATCTATACAACATGTAGAGACTGTGAGGCTGAAATGAGAAGTCCTACAGAAGATTTTCAGCATTTCCAATCAAGCTTCTTTCATTCAGGGATTATTTAATTCAAATGTTTTATTTCTATTTATTCCAATAATTACATTTTTATTATTATTACTGCCCATATTGCACCTTTATCTGAGTAAACTGAGTAAAGCTCTCTTTGGACAGTTTATCTTCATTTTGTTTCCAATTTTATGAGGGAAAAGTGCACATGATTTGTAAAATTTTACAACTTTTTCATGAAATAATCCAGTAAATTATGAGCTTGAATTAAAAGGAAATCAAAGATTTGAACAAACGATGTTCAAATGAAGTTTCTCCACAAAATATGCCCAAAATCAAAACTGTAAAAGATCCAAGTGGCTCATTTTCATATCATGTCTTTTTTCAGTGCCACATTTTTTTTTTACTCATGCTCAGAAATCAGTCTTGGTTATTTTCTCCATGCCCGGCTGCAGACGCTTTATTTTGTGCTTTTTGGGAAGTTTTCTATAAGCGGGAACCTGATGTTAATATGGGAGTTTAATTCCCTTTGAGGAATCATATGACGTTAAATAAATGCGGATTATCTACAGCACGGTACTGTCAGTATCCAGAATAATCTCATTTAAACAGTTTGAAAATGCTGCACACTAAATGAATGTCGTATTTTTCTGTTGAAACTTGTGATGTCATAAGTTTTCAGTCTGCAGCTTTTTCCAAACCACAGTGACTTTCACTGACATGCTGCTGTTCAGTGCTGATTTTCTACATATTCAGGCTACATATACATTAATGTTTTCACTCACTTTTAAGAGTTAAATGTTCGTATTTATCGTTTGTTGGCCTTGTTTTTTGCTGTTTGTCTGTTTCTGTCTTCTTTGTATTTACAGACCTGGACTGGAAGAGATCCTTAAAGATTTAATCTGAATTTCTTTCCCACGTTTGAATAGTAATTGATATATTTAATATATAAAATAAAAGCCCTGCTCTGAATTAATATCCACTGAAAGACAATCAAAAATAAGATGTCACTAAATGTTTGATCGTCTCAGCCGATGACTAAAAATCTTCCTCAGAACTGTTCATTTCTCGGTGTAAAACAACTTCAGTGCAGTTTTTCATGTCCTGTATATATTATAGGAGTTTTTCTATGTACAGAAGTAGAAGACAAATGACTGTAGAGATCTGCGTGTTCACAATTCAAACTCTGCACATTAACTTCAGAATCACAACGTCAGCAGTGAAAACCTCCAGTGAGCGAGATTTAACAGTCAAAGTGAGGCGATAAAACACTGTGAGCAGCTCTGAGAGGTAGCGCAAGCAAAGTCCGTACAAAACTGAGTACAAGTAAACAACCAGAGCGAAAGTCAGGGAAGCGAGCGTTCGTACCGACATCGAGCTGGGACCTTTTTTTTTTCTTTTTCTTTATTTTTTTTGCATAATGTGATTAAGTAAACAGGCATGCTACATACAGTACAGGAGTGTGAAGGTGTGAGCGGGCCCCTCCCTCCCCCATCTGACCCCACCTGACCTCAACTCTTACACAAAGACGCCGTCTGATTGGTGCAAACTTCAAAATGCGTCCCTGCATTCAAACTTTTTTAGTTTTATTGTCACATCAGAGAGAAAGAGAAAACAAAACAACCTCCAAGGATCATGTGCATTTTTGGCGGCGTTGATTATTGGGAAAAACCTTTACTTGGGGGGGGGCATATTACAATTTCCCATAATATTTATTTACAAAGTGCTACTCAGTTAGCCGTGCTGCTAAATGAGGCTACAGTCTTTTGTAAAAGCATTGAGTAATAAATACTGTAAACATGCACAGGTTATAGATGGAGGGCTGATTTAGTTCCATAACAACAGCTTATTTCCTCAAAGCTCCCCGAAAACAGTCGGCCAAAGAGCGCACTCACGTTTGAACAGGGAGGGCTGCTCCTGCTGTTTGGCACAGGTGAGTAAAAATGGAGCCGTTGGTCGGCAGGTAAACCCTCAACGGTGTCGCATCACGGCCGAAGCTACGCCCAACGGTCAAAAGCAGCTCTGTCAGTAAATTTCTACATTGATGTCTAAGATCCTGGACGGGCTCAAACTGTGCAGCTTCATCACACATCGTCGTGTTCGCGCAGATTAAAACCTTCAGTATCGACACCGCTGACGCCACAGCTGCATCCCAACTGCACATCAATCATTCAGAGCAGTAAAATGTCAAAAATAAAACCTGATGCAGTCCCACAATGCTTTTTATTTTTACAAGAACAAAAAACTGTCCTGCATTCGACTTTTAACCAAGTACAAAAGTCAAAATATACTTTAACTGCCAAAAGTAAAAGTATTTATTTATTCATTCATTTACATTATAATTACTGATGCATTCATGTATTCTTGACTTTAATGTTGCAGCTGGTTAAGATGAAGCTCAAAGTAATGATTTTAAATACTGCCGGGTACTTTCATCTATAACAATACAGAATTTATTCATTAAATATTTTGTACTATTTAGTTACTTTTCAGATTCAGCTCAAATAATCAAATAATGTGCAGTAAAAGTACAATATTTCCCTCAGAGATGTGGTGGAGTAGAAATATAAAGTACCAGAAAATGTAAATACTCAAGTAAAGTACAAATACTGCAGTAAATGTTTTGCATATTGTTTGATTTCCTGTTAGTACACGGTGATAAAGTACGTAAATTTTCTTTTATACTAAATGTAAAATCAGTGTACTTGAAGTATTAGTATGTAATTGGGACACAGCTGAGGTCAGAAGAATCAGCAGGATCCATACTGAATCTTACAGGATCAACAGAAGCACAAGAAAAGGGGCACTAAAGAAAAACCTGTGGCGTAAACGTGACCTTCATCACTAAATGAAAAGATCACAGAGCATTACTTTGTTACAAAACACTGAACCTGCTGTCGTCAGAGAGAATAATTAAATATGTTCGAACGCACTCAGACAACCACAGCGACACACGAGTGGAGAGATGACAAGAAACCGAGAAGTAAAAACCGGGCCGAGGATCAGACGCTCGCTGCACGTTTGGATCAGGACAAATGTCTTTGTTAATTCAATGTTCATGTTTTTAACAGGCTAACAGTTAAAGCTAAGGGAGAGTTGGTGGATATCATGAATATGGAGGAAAATAATAAAAGTATGAATGAATTAATGGATATTTAAATATGTCTGGTGATATTCTATATTTTCTTTTTATCATTAAATCTCATGTTCAGACTGAAACATTGAATGTATCTGCTAACAAGGTGTGTGTGTGAGTCAAAATAAACTACAGTGTGTGTGTGTGTGTTTTAAACATCAAACTTTATATTTAAGAAGATTTACATCTTTAGAGGGAACCAATGAGCTTTGAGTAAAGAGCCACAGACAGGAAGTCAAATATCTAAATAGGGAATGTGTTGACAATAAGCCAAGTATAGAATATCTCCAGTTTTCACCTTTAAATTTGCTCTAAAATGAAGGTCGTGGATGGTTATTTCCTGTGTATTAGAATATAGACAGTGAAACACAGAGGTGGTTTTGAGTTGGTGGATCAGCAGCGATGTTTGAAGCGACGTTAGGCCGCCGTGCAGCAGCAGCATGAATGAACAGGAGCAGATGGACGATAAAAGTCTTCCTCACGAAAACAAGTGTGTTTTTCTCTCCTGCCTCAGTACAAACACTCTGACAGTTCGATCACCGCAGCAGCTTCTCCATCTCAGTTCAGCAAGTTTCTCTTTTTTTTTTTTTGGCATCAAAAAGTGAAAACCACGTCCCCAGTTTGCACCAGAGCCGGACCTGTGACATGGAGAGATGAGAATAATCCTATTTCCATAGAAACAGATGTCCATTTCCATGACAACAGACACACTTGTTCATCGCGGAGGGAAAGAAGTCTGAGGAGTAGATAAGCTGCTACCACAGAATGAAACGAGCATGTCGCGATCCATCCGTCTCTCCGAGTCCAGATCCAGATGGGGGTCGGTCGTGTTCGGGAGTGGGTTGGTTCGTCGGCTGTGTCGGAGGTAGAGCGTCAGGCAGACCATGCTCGTCGTGCAGCAAGAAACAACAGCAAAGTGCAGGAACAGATTTGTTTTTCATCCGGTGCAGGCGCTTGAGAACGATAGTGCTTCGGGAAAATCGGAGGGAGCGGCGTCGTGTCGGTCGGGTGTTGTCGTGAAGTCGGTCTCGCCATTCCAGCAGCTTTTAATCAGGACTTTAATATTACTGGAGACAGAAAAAAGAGAGAATTTTAAAGATGTTTAAAGTGGTTTTATGAAATGGTCCATTAGAACAAAGATTTAAAAAAAAGCTTTATCTGAACTTTTTTTAAACGTTATCTTTACCACCCATCGTCCCAGATTTGAAAGTACTTGGGAACAGTATGTGTGAAAAAATAATCTCACCTCCAACATCTGCGGTCCAGCTTTTTTGGACTTTTTACTACATCCCACAATCATTCATAAATAGAGTTGGTGTGATGTGGAGATTTAGTCACGTACGATGTCAGAATTTTAAGGCAAAACTTATTGTGCAGATTTTCTGCAAATAATGTAGGTAAAGCTGAGGTAGGATTTATATTTAGGATGAATTTGGGACAGCATCCTCTCTCCCTGGAGAAGCTCTTGTGTGTGTGGATAAAACTGCAAATCACAGCCTGATTTAGAGCTGAGCACATTTCAGCTACTTCCATCAAAGACATCCAGTAAACGGCCCTTTAAGTTCTTTCACACCTCCGACAATGATTAAACAAAAGATGGCAGATCCTCTTTAAAAGGAGTGGAAAGTCCCTTGAGGTATTTTAGCTCGCTGGCAGCCACATCACTGCAAAGTCCTGCGTGCATAAATAAACCTAAAGCTGCAGAACTTCACAGATTTCAACGTTTTCAAGGATGAAATTTTGAGGAAAACATCTCACAACAAATAAATGCTGCAAAAAAATGTGTGTTTGATTTAAACATTTCACTCAGTTAAAGATCATACAGCATCAAAGAGCAGAAGAAGCTGATGCAGACTCTGAATCTTGAGGTTTATGTGACTTACGTCCCCAGTTGAGGGCGATGGCTGCAGTGATGATGGCGATCCCTCCCAAGATGGAGACAACGGACAGAACCATGGCGTTACGGCCCAGACGGCGAGCTCCATCGATGTTTCCTTGCTGCAGGCTGTTTCGGGACTGAGCAGAGTAAAAAGAAATAAGAAATATTTCAAACTCATCTACATCACCTGGAAACTTACCTGCTGATTTGTAGAAGTGAGTTGTGATAATAAGTAAGTTTGATCATCACATGTAAATGTGTAAAAGATTATTTGTGGGCTTATTAACACCACAGATGTTCACATTGATTCCACTCTCACGTCAGGCTGGTTAGCTTAGCTTAGCATAAAGACTGGAAACAGGTGGAAACAGCTAGCCAGGCTCTGTCCAACAAACACAAACCTACCAACACCTCTGAAGCTCCCTGATTAACAGAGTATATGTCATTTTTGAAAATCTGTACAAAAACTTAATTGTAAAAACATCAGTTCAACATTTTCTCCTCTGTGTCTGACGTCCTGACCGGATGCGGTGACTTCCTAGAATCTCTGCCTGTTGCCTAGCAACTGCCAAGAGCCAAGAATCGATGCAGCTCATCGTTTTTACCGCTTCAACGACAGTCTCTTAACTTCAGAGAAGAAAAAAAAGATATTTCAAGGCCATGTTTTACTACATTGAATGAATATTTAATTAATTCGTCACAAATTAAAAAACAAAATAATTCTGTCCGTGCACGAGGCAGAGTGCCTGATCCCAGACAGCTCCTGTCCTCAGTGATGTGATAGATGTGTCCTTTAGCTTGGGAATATCATGATATGTTGACAGCACTCGCTTTGCAGGGTGTTACTGTTGGTAAAGGTTAATGAGGATGTTGTTGAGGCTGTGTGTTTTCCTCTGTTTTCTCTCCCCGTCTCCCATGTGTGTGTGTTTTTTTCCCTCTGTCTGTCATTGTCTGTCTGTCTGTCTGCTGAGGAGGATGAGGAGGTTACCCCCGGTCAATCATCTCCACACCTGTCTCTGATCTTCCACTCAGACCACCTCCTCCACTGCTGTATAAAACCGCTCTTCACCAGACTGTCTGTGTTACCACCATCGAAACCAGCCACTCATCCCTCTGTCTGACTGCAGCTCCTCGTCCTCCTCACGGCATCATTGGCCGCTTCTCAGCCCCGCCAGCCCGGCGATTCACCGCCAGCATCGCCTCAGTGACTCTTTGCAGCTGGAGTGACTCCCCTTGGTGCTGCCTGATAAGACGCTTTCTGTTCTCATTAAAGATCCTAGTTTTTTCAGTGAAGTCTGTCTCCTGTCTGGTCCTTTTCCCTGGTCTGCATTTTCAGGGTCTGCTAATACTCTAGTGTGAGCTCTAACATGTTGTGGATCGTATTGTTAGCTGATACTTGAAGCAGGTGTAGAGCACTTTATTAAATTAGTAGAATACATTTTTAGCGGAGAGTTTGATTGCAGTCTAGTTAATGTGAAATGAAAAGCTGTACCATCACGGAGAAGGTGAGGGCTACGATGTTGATGGGCCACAGCGGGCAGAAGCAGGACAGGATGGCGAGGATCAGGTAGTCCCTCGGCTTTGACCCGTCCACGGTGGCCTCTGTGATTGCGCTGGGCTGGCGGGTGAGCGAGGGCCTGGGGGAGCCCGCCGCCACCGAGCCGGACCGGCTGCCCAAACCTGGCCGACCGTTAGCGTGGCCGCCCGGCTTGGCGTGAAGCTTGGGCGACACAGAGGACACTGTGGGAGACGAGTCGACCCTCACAGGACCAACGCCGTTACCTGGAGGAGGAGAAGTTAGCAGAGACAACTGAGAGGGACGGAATAGTTTGTCAAAATGCATTATTTTCTTATTTTGTGTCAGTTTTGTAACTCAAATCTTTTCTTTTTTATTGAAACTATATTTGTGAGGTGTTTTTAAAGATTAAAGTCTCCAGCAGAATCCAGCATCTTGGAGCTGAGGAAGTCAGAAAGTCCAAGTCTCAGGTTTGTTTAAAGACAAAAACAGAATAATGCTAACCATTAAAAAGACCATCGGTTTCAACACATTCCTCCTTTTGGCTGCACAAATTATAATATTCACACTAACAAAAGAATCAGAAGAAGACATGATAAGATCCAGAAGATACCACAAGCAAAAGTTGATGTTAATGCTACTGATCCCACTGTGAATCAACAGTACAGCACATCATACATGATTGGCAGTGATGTAAATAATGTGTTAAAGATATTTTAATGAACAAGGTAAATCAAATAAAATCTAAAACTGTAAAGCTGTAACTGTCAGTGTGGTTGGTGGGGGTTCATTACGTTGTTTTGTTTTCAGTGGTGAAGAAATATTTGGATCTTTTAGCTACTATAAGTAAGATACTAAAGTACAAAAGTATTAAGAAGAAAATGTACCTAAAGTATAAAAAGTAAGAATCAGAAAATGAAAGTACCTCAACATAATACTGAAGTGCAGCGCTTGAATAAAGGAAGTCACTTTCCACTGAGTGTTTTCTACTTTACTGATTTACTTTTGTTGTTAATCTGTTTCTGTGATTGCTCACAGACCAAAATTTACTTAAATTTCATTTTAACAAAATGTTGAGGCTCAGTTTGGGATGAATAAATGGATGATTTTGAAGCGTTGATTTTTAAAAAGCGTAGTAAAACAGAGAGAATTTACTGGTCTCCATGTTGTCGCTGATCACTGTCAGGTGCTCCACATCTTTCTCTGTTTGTTTGGCCTCTGGAGCATCTGTTGCCGGGGGCGGGGCTTGTTGCTCCGCACTGACCGGCTGTGATGTCACGGCGGCGTGGTCGGCCGGTCCGCCCTGCTGCTTGCTGATTGGCTGGTCGGGATGCTGGGACTCTTCCATGGTGCTGGACGGTTGGGCGGCGCTGGGACTGGTGGCCGTCAGGTGGAGAGAAAGCTAAGTGTTGAAGAAAAGCTGAAGGCGGGTTCGCTGTGAAATATAACAAAGAAATTACATCTTATTTTATTATTATTATTTATATTTATATATAAACTCATGTTCAGAGGTTGTTTTAATTGTTGCTGTTGAGCACAAAAATCACAAAATACTTCAGTAAAAGTCCTGCATTTTAAACCCCAGTGAAGTTAAAGTATGTAAGTTATGTATGTTCTTCTTTTGTTGGATGATGGTTTTAGTTTTTTTCAGAAAGGGACATCGTTGTTCTTTTGCATAAGTTTGTTTGGTTGAGACAGTTTCGAACATCCTGCAGCACAGTGAGCAGAGCCGGCTATATTTGGTTTCTTTCTTCACTTAATAACTGCAGCATTATGAAAAGCTTGAGTCAGAGAGAGAACATTAAACTTCTGCATTATAATGAAAGAACAATATTGCATTTTTTTCAGACTCTGCAGAGTTCATGTGATATTAAACAAATGTTTCTTCAGGGTTTCCTCACGTTAAGGGCCGAAGACACAGATCCAGAACAGTTCATGAAATGACTTGTTCAGGTGAGGGACTGGATCAGGAGGTAGTTTCAGTGCATCTTTTAACATCTCGTGATACAACTAAAAGCTGCAGAAAAGCAACCAAATGGACTTTGTAGTGAGAAGTTCAAGAAAAAACTTTTATTCCTGACTTTTAAGCCAATGTGGAAAATAAATTCAGAACATGCTCAGAAATAAATGCAAATGTGAACATCTGAGAGAAGATTAAAAGTCCAGAAAAGCTACTAAAAGGTTCTTGCAGAAAACATTAAGATGTTTTCTGGAGCTGCTGGCCCGTTCAGACTTTGATAATCAGCAGAAGTTATGACACCAATGAGTCACAAAACTTCCTGGTTGTCAGAAAGAGCACGAAGATCGTTTCTGTTACCTCGAGCACAAAGTCTAAATAAAACGGATCCATCTGATCCATCCGTGGGTTGAAGGTTTTGATTTATGCCAGTGACTCAAATGCTTCTTGCTGCCAGCTGCTGGGCTTTCTGGCTCCTGGTCTTTTGTGTAGGTGGACACGAGCTCGGTCGTTTGTTTGAAGTCCCACAGGCCCCTGATGGACTAATATATCACTGAACGCCTCTTTACACTGTTCAGAAATATAAATTATTAGGATCAGCTGCAGGTTTGAGCAGCCCTGAAACTGAGAGAAGACATGAAGTCGTCTCCTCTGAACGATAAAGCTCTCCAGGAAACTTCGAAGGAAACTATTCAGAAATGATATCAGGAGGAACGTTTCTGTATGGATTCAATGATTATCTTAAATATCTGAGTGCAGGAATCTTTCTTGCAAGATGCTGACGTGCAAAACTTCCCCACATCCTAATTTATTTGTTCTAAGTGTTTCTTATTTCATGCAGACTTCTTTTTTTTTGACTGTGAAGACTTTCTGCAGCTCCTCTCTGTCCGTCGTCTGTTTCGTGAATTAACATCACTGTGATTGGCTGTTTGACAGGATATTGCTCCTTCTCAGCAGTGTGGATGCTCTGAACGCCGCCGATCACTCAGGTAGAGACTCACTGATCATAGCGACAGCCTGGGAAAGACACATCGAGTACAGTAATGACCCGCCAGGACCGGATTGATGACTGCTAACCCCCTCCATGCCCCTCCCCCCGCCCCAAGGACCCAACGCTGCAGTGCTGCCTCGCTCTGTAAAGCTGACAGATGCAGTCTTTTCTTACACTCGGGATCTCTGTTGTGCTTTGTTACAGCACTTTTCTTCAGCAGCCTGGGGGAGCTTTGAGCTGCAGTGTAATTTAAAACATGTTCCTCTAAAGGACGTCTGCAGAAACCCTCCAGAGAGCTTCACACATCCTGCAAACATCACTGCACACAACACATTTCACTCTAAGTCTTTCTCCTAAACAGAAACTTCTCACAGCTGCACCGACCGACATGTTTCAGTGTTTTCTCACACATTCAGTTTGATTCTTGTTTTACTCACAGAAACATTAAAGTCTCCCACATAACGTAAAGAGGTTTTTATCTGCCCACCTTCAGTGATTTCACCTTCATGTCTTTTTTTGCAGTTTTTGGGTGACAGTGATAAAAGTACAATTACTAAGGAAGGAATCTGAGGTACTTTACTTTAACGAAGTATTTCTATTTTATGATACTTCACACTTTTACTTCACTACATCTCAGAGGTAAATATAGTATTTTTACTCCATGTCAGAGGTAAATATAGTATTTTTACTCCATCAGAGGTAAATATAGTATTTTTACTCCATCAGAGGTAAATATAGTATTTTTCCTGCTCTCCGTTTGTTCTGACTTTTTACAGATACGTGGTTCTCACAGGACAAACATGTGATGATCTTATAGACCATGATGCATTGCTGCAGATGAAACTAGCCAACAGTATATAAAGTCGTTCAAATGAACCACCTGAAACATGAACAGCAGTAAAATGCAGTGTCCACATTAATGCAGCAGGAAGATTAAAACTATACATACATATACAGTACACACACACACACACACACACACACACACACACACACACACACACACACACACACACACACACACACACACATGTTACACACACACACACACTGTCACACACACACACACACACACACACACACACACACTGTTACACACACACACACACACACTGTCACACACACACACACACACACACACACACACACACACACACACTACACACACACTGTCACACACACCTGTTACTGTCACACACACACACACACACACACACACTGTTACACACACACACCGTGTCACACACTGTTACACACACACACACACACACACACACACACTGTTATTGTCACACACACACACACACACACACACACACACACACACACACACACACACACACACTGTTACACACACACACACACACACACACACACACTTATTGTCACACACACACACACACACACACACACACACACACACACACACACTGTTACACACACACACACACACTGTCACACACACACACACACACACACACACACACTGTTACACACACACACACACACACATTGTCACACACACACACACACACCTGTGTACTGTCACACACACACACACACACACACACACACACACACTGTTACACACACACACTGTCACACACACACACACACACACACACACACACCTGTTACACACACACACACACACACACACTGTGTCACACACACACACTGTTATTGTCACACACACACACACACACACACACACACTGTTACACACACTGTCACACACACACACACACACACACTACACTTACTGTCACTACACACACTGTCACTGTACACACACACACACACACACACACACACACACACACTGTTACTGTCACACACACACACACACACACACACACACACACACACACACCTGTGTGTCACACACACACACACACACACACACACACACACACACACACACACACACACACACACACATGTTACACACACACACACACACACACACACACACACACACACTGTCACACACACTGTTATTGTCACACACACACACACACACACACACTGTTACTGTCATCACACACACACTGTTGTCACACACACACACACACACACACACTGTTACACACACACACACTTGTCACACACACACACACACACACACACACACACACTGTCACACACACACACACTGTCACACACTACACACACACTGTTACTATCACACACACACACTATTACACTCCACACACACATTACTGTCTTTTACACACACACTGTTACACACACACACACACACACTGTTACTGTCACACACACACACACACACACACACACTGTTACACACACACACACACACTGTGTTACTGTCACACACACACACACACACACACACACCACACACACGTACACACACACTGTACACACTGTTACTGTCACACACACACACACTGCACACCGTTACTGTCACACACACACACTTTACACACACACACACACACACACACACACACATGTTACTACACACACACTGTTACTGTCACACACACACACACACACACACTGTTACTGTCACACACACACACACACACACACACTGTTACTGTCACACACACACACACACTGTTACTGTCACACACACACACACACCTACTGTCACACACACACACACACACACACACATGTTACTGTCATATCTTTCACTGCAGTGAGGTTTTAAATGCAGTGTATTTGTACTTGTAATAGAGTATTTTCAGTGTGGTATTTGTACTTGTATTTGGAGTATTTTCAGTTGTGGTATTTGTATACTTGTCATGGAGTATTTTCAGTGTGGTATTTGTACTTGTCTGGATGTACATTTCAGAGTATTTTCAGTATTTTCAGTGGTATTTGTACTTGTAATGGAGTATTTTCTGGAGTATTTTCAGTGTGGTATTTGTACTCTGTAGTTTTCACACAATTATAAATTAAGTTTTCGTCCTCTTAGTTCAAAGTTTGGGGACACTTGCCCCCCCCCCCCTTTTTTTGTCGGTGACATTAGGAGCTGCAGAAAAGGTGAAAGGTCTTTAATGAAACGCTGAAGGATCTGTGAAGGAGTCTAAACAGCTGACTCCCACAGCAATTAACCTGCTGTTGCTTCGGCTCCTCTCTCAGTGAGCTGCAGATTAACGTCGGCTGCACGGAGCTGCGTCGAACACTTAGGAGTCAGGGAGGGAAATTAGCAGGAAGAGACGGCCATTAAAGCCATCATCCTGTTGTTTTTAGCTCTGCAGCAGCAGCGTAATGACTCCTGGCTTTGATAATGGTTATTTCATACCGGGGTCAGACCATCAGTTAGCCGATGTATCGACTCGATACAGACCTGTTATTAAATCGGGGATAATGGCTGGTCGGTGTCTTCCATCCCCTTTTTATTTGCCCCACAGATTCTGGGGTGTCAGTCAGTAAAACCTCAAGAGTTCAGCAGTTTAGAAGTTTTAGTTTCAGCAGATTTAGACTTATATATTGAAGTTTATGTGTTTATTTAGTCAGTTTTGGGAATAAATAACATTTGGGAGACAGATTCCCACAATATAAGCTGACCTCTAATTTGAAAATCGTAACGAGGAACTTGTCAAGTCATTTCCGTTCATTATTGAGTCCTGAAAGTGAAAATGCTGCTGAAGAGATGAGAATAATCAACGTGTTTCAGTACAAATCAGTTTGTTTCGAGACATAAATTTCAAAATAAAACTGTCTCCTGAACCAGAATCAAGAAAAGAGACGTGAAATGTGAAATTTCAGCCTGCTCAGACCACCTGTTACCACACAAAGATCAATTTTTTTCTGGCAAAGGCCCCTTAAACCTGCAGAAAAACCTTCACTTTGTGTTTGTTTTTGATCATTTTAACATGATTGTTTGATTGAGTGTCATTACTTTGATTTTTGTATTTATTTAGCGCTCAAATATTCATTAAAATCCACGTGTTTGTGTCTGACTTTTCTTTACGCTGGCGAGTTTTTCCACA
Source organism: Scortum barcoo (assembly GCA_023238725.1). Taxonomy (NCBI): domain Eukaryota; kingdom Metazoa; phylum Chordata; class Actinopteri; order Centrarchiformes; family Terapontidae; genus Scortum; species Scortum barcoo. Next base: position 1,282,758 of record CM041547.1, read on the forward strand.
CTGATCAGAGCTGAGCTTCTTCACAGAACTGAAGACTTAAAGCTTTAAGCTGATGTTCATCAGAAGAGCTGAGGAAGAAAACCATCATCTGTCACCTGCTGTTTGAGTCCAAAAAGGCAAAAAGATTTACAGGAATAGCTCAAGATTTCTGGAAATGAATGTGTGTGTGTGTGTGTGTGTGTGTGTGTTTCATCCTGCCCTGTGCTTCATCACACACACACACTCTGACTACAGAGCAGGTTTTGGAGGCGGCCATGTTCCTTCAGCTTCACACACTTTAATCCAGAATAAAGGAGTCTAACTTCCATCTGTCACTTTGGGGTTTTATTTTAAAACCAGTTTAAAATAAACGTCTGTGTTTGTATTTTCAGCATTTAAACTCCTCATTCTCCTGGTCAAACAGTCTAAGAGGATTTTATTCTCATGTTGTATCTACACTATCTATCAAATGAATGAATCCTTCACAATGTGGATAATCGTTTAAATCAAA
>CM041547.1:1285747-1318339 GCA_023238725.1 Scortum barcoo
CTCACTAGAATATGAAAAGAAGTAAAAAGAAGAAAAGTAAAAAAAAAAGTAAAAAAAAAAAAATAGATATCAAATGTAAAATATAGAAGGTAAAAATTACATAAATATGCTTTAAACATAAGTACAGTGTATATATCATCATGTAGACAGTACAGTACAGCAGAAGATGCTGAAATAAATCTGGTTACTGCAACAGGGAGCTTTGAATTTATATATGAGGGAGGTGGATACGTCAGTATTTAAAGTAACAGTAGAATATCTATTAATAAATTCCCAGAAAATGTGAGAGTTCATAATTTATAATCATATAATTCAGAGGTCTAATATCCCCTCCTTGAACCGCCATCTTACCGTGGTGGAGGGGTTTGTGTGCCTGCCTAAATGATTCCTAGGAGCTATGTGTCGTCAGGGGCATTACGCCCCTGGTAGGGTCTCCCATGGCAAACAGGTCCTAGGTGACGGGCCAGACTAAGAGCGGTTCAGAAGCTCACCATGGATATCACAATATCAAGGACCGTTACATCACCTGGATTGACATTACCGGGGCCCCACCCTGGAGCCAGGCCCAGGGCTGGGGCTCGCAGGCGAGCGCCTGGTGGCCAGGCTCAGCCCAAAATGGCGACGTGGGCCCGCCTTCCAGTAGGCTCACCACCCGCAGGAAGGTCCATGAGGGGCCGGTGCAATGTGGTTTGGGTAGCAGTCATGGCTGGGGCCTCGATGACCCAATCCCTGGACCAAAACTCTGGCCATAGGGACATGGATTGTCACCTCGCTGGGGGGGAAGGAGCCTGAGCTCGTGCGGGAGGTTGAGAGGTACCGGCTAGAGATAGTCGGGCTCACCTCCATGCACAGCTTGGGCTCAGGAACCCAGCTCCTTGAGAGGGGCTGGTCCCTCCACTACTCTGGAGTCGCCCAGGGTGAGCGGCGGTGAGCTGGTGTGGGCTTACTTAGGTGTAGAGTACTTATGGCCCTTTTCCACCAGTACCTACTCGGCTCGGCTCAGTTTCAGCCGTTTTCCATCACAACAGAGTACCACCTCAGCGTGGGTGTGGTCGCCGTGGCATTGTAACGCGGCCGAAACTCCAGCGACGTCATTTGTTATTATGCGACACGCATGAACATGAAACGCGACTTCTGGAGCAATGGAGGCCACCAGGACAAAGAAATGTCTGCACCTCAATGTCGTTGCTCCGCGGGGTTGATTTCTGTGCAGCATCTCTGATCGTGTTCGTTGTTGTTATTGCGTTTTAAAAATGGCGCGGTTGACTCTTATGAACGAGTCGCTCTCCCAACGCATCTAGTGACATCACGCTCTGGCCAATCAGTGGCCTGCCATGCCATCTGCCGACGTCACATTTTCGGCTCGACTCAGCTCGCTTGGAACCGGCCGATGCCGAGTAGGTACTACGAAAGTACCTGGTACCAGGTACTAACATGCGGAGGATGGAAGCAGCGTACAAACCGAGGCGAGTCGAGTCGAGCCGAGTAGGTACTAGTGGAAAAGGGGCATTAGAGTACCCGGCCTTCTTGGAGTCCCTGGGAGGGGTACTTGATAATGTGCTCCGACTGGGGACTCCATTGTTCTACTGGGGACTTCAACGCTCACATGGGCAACAACAGTGATACCTGGAGGGGCGTGATCGGGAGGAACGGCCTCCCCGATCTGAACCCGAGCGGTGTTCTGTTATTGGACTTCTGTGCTAGTCACAGTTTGTCCATAACTTGAACACCATTTTCGAAGCATAAGGGTGTCCATCAGTGCACGTGGCACCATGGACACCCTAGGACACCCTAGGCGGAGGTCGATGATCGACTTTGTTGTTGTTTCATCTTGATCTCCGGCCGTGTATGTCTTGGACACTCGGGTAAAGAGAGGGGCTGAGCTTGTCAACCGATCACCACCTGGTGGTGAGTTGGATCCGCTGGCAGAGGAGGAAGTTGGACAGACCTGGCAGACCCAAACGTAAACGTGAGGGTCCTGTGTGAGGGTCTGTTGGGAACGTCTGGCCGAGCCCTCTGTCAGGGAGGTCTTCAACTCCCACCTCCGGAAGAGCTTCTCACAGATTCCGAGGGAGGCTGGGGACATTGAGTCTGAGTGGACCATGTTCTCTGCATCCATTGTCGACACGGCAGTTCGAAGCTGTGGATGCAAAGGTCTCCATGGTGCCTGTCATGGCGGCAACCCCCAAAACCCGGTGGTGGACACCGGAAGTAAGGGATGCCGTCAGGCTGAAGAAGTCAGGCCATGTTGGCCTATGGGACTTTGTTAAGGGCTGTTCGGTCTCTGTACGACCGGAGCAGGAGCTTGGTTTGCATTGCCGGCAGTAAGTCAGACCTGTTCCCAGTACATGTTGGACTCCGGCAGGGCTGCTGCCTTTGTCACCGGTCCTTCTGTTCATAATCTTTATGGACAGGATTTCTAGGCGTAGCCAGGGGCCGGAGGGCGTCCACTTTGGGAACCACAGGATTTCATCTCTGCTTTTTTGCAGAGATGATGTTGTCCTGTTGGCTTCATCAGGCCAGGACCTTCAGTGTGCATGTACTGGAGGTGGTTTGCAGCCGAGTGTGAAGTGGCTGGGATGAGAATCAGCACCTATGTGCAGAGACTTCTGGGCTCTAGCAGGGCCACTTAAGGACATTCACAGAGTTGTCCTGAAGCCACTGCTTTGTTATCTTGGCTGTGTGTTTAGGGTCGTTGTCCTGCTGAAAGATGAACCGTCGCCCCAGTCTGAGGTCAAGAGTGCTCTGGAGCAGGTTTTCATCCAGGATGTCTCTGTACATTGCTGCATTCATCTTTCCCTCTATCCTGACTAGTATATATATATATATATATATATATATATATATATATGAATACATTAATTCTTGAATCGTTATTTTCTTTCTTTTTTACTTAAATAACTCATATTGCACATATTGTATTTATCATATGATGATACTGCTGCCTGCCTTATAATGTCTATTTCAATCAAATTTATACTATATATATATGTATGTATTGTATGTATGTATGTATGTACGTAAACTGTTTATATTAAAAGGAGCAGAAAAATATTGATAAGGTGCAGTTAAAAGAAGAGCTGTAAAGGTTGTGTGTTAGTCTTGGAGAACACCCTTTTATTGTGAAGGAGCGCCGGCAGCAGGGGCGCTTCCGGTGAGGTTTGTTGTTGTTGTTTCGCTGTTTCCGGTGTGGATGCGGCTGTTTGCGCCTCCAAAATGACCAAACTGCAGTTGCTGAACTCTTACCTGACGGAGCGGCTGACGGCGGTGGTGAAGGAGATCCTGGACGTGGTGGAGGACACGGTAACCGAGTACCGGGAGGAAACGGCGCGGACCCGGCGGGAGAACGAGAGCCTGCGGAGGCAGCTGCGGGACATCCTGCTGCTGGAGGCCGAGACGGAGTGGCTGAGTAAGGGCCGACGACAGCGTTGCGAACTGCGTTGAAAAATACGCTCATTTTAACGTTTCCACGCGAATGGACGTTAATAATCGGCTAAAACGCATATTGTAAAGTTTTTACATGTAGTCAATGAGTCTGCTTTAATTTCGGCTCCAGTAAAATAAAACCAGTTGGTCGACATTTTATGATAAATGTGACTTTTATCAGTCTTTTGACTGTTACTTCCTCTATTCTCACCACACATCAGCTGAGGGATCTGAAACTAAATTAGCTATTGGACGTGAGAATTGCTGCTGATTGGGTCATATAGCAGAATACCGAATAAACCTGATGAATAAACGAGATGTGATGGTAAAGGATATTTTAAAACAACTTAATGTTTTTCATGTTTTAACGTGAAACAACAACGTTACATTAAATTGGGACATTATAGTATGCAGTCTGGCGTAGCACCCTCTCCACGCATGAGCTCTTCAGTTTCTCTGCTGCTGGTTAACCACCTCACCTTATTAAACTTTAATTCAGTGTCAGCTGACAGCAGGTCATTCGTGTTTTCATTAAAGGGGAACTCCCTGCACATTGACGCTGGTCTGAGTGGACACAAACAGAAGTTCATCCATGTTGTACCTGACTGCAGACTGAGGTGGTTTTAGTTTTAGTTTGCAGGTTCAGAGATGTTTTCTAACCTTAATGGCATCATCTGAATTTAAAGGATGGAGCTGAAAAGCTTTATATAAAGCTAAAAATGCCCCCTAATTTTTTTTTCATAATATTATAAAAAAATATAACATATTAATATAATATATTAATACTATATAATATTATTATTATTATTATATAATAGTTTGGACTGAAGGTCTGAGGTTTGGAATGTCAGTCAGACATTTGAAGACGTCACAGTGAATGAAATTATGATGTTTTTAACCATCAACATTTTGTCATTTTATTGTTGTTAGTATGTTTTCCTGTTTGACTGTGTGGATAAAGAGACTGATGTAGGTCAGATGTCCTGTGTGTTATAATGTTGTCCTCGGAGTGGATAGTGGGAGTAAGATGTCGTTAGAGATGAGTGATATCTCAGAGAGAAGGTCTTTTGTTTATTGTTCTTCTAGGTGTCCCCGATATGTACCTGATGTTATCTGAAACAGTCCTATATATGCCTTAAACGAACATGCTCCTGTGCTTTATGCCGTACTGCATGCAGTGGAAAACCCGACCTTGTGAATACGTAAAGAGGCTTGAATGCAACTTGGTGTCATCTCTTCATTTTGAGCGGCCACAGATAAAAGCATCCCAACAATTGTCTTTACTTTAGTTTCTTTCAGCACTAACCTGCTGTCTGTTTGATCCCATCTGATAACTTCAGCTTTACACATTTTGCACTGTTCAGGTTTCGCTGAACTGACCGTCTTCCTCTGCTGTTTCAGGGTCCACCAGGTCCCGCCTGGGTTTTGTGGCTCCTGAGCAGCAGGCCTGTGATCCAGAGCCGAGGCCCCGCTCAGAGGAGCCAGATTCCACCCTTAACCAGCCCCGACCGCCTACACACGAGCAGGTGGTTTCTGTGCAGCTGCTGTCAGTCCAGAGCGAGACGTCCCCGGGGCCCGTCGTCCCGACGGGGGACAAGAAGCCCTCCGAGGGCTGGGAGCCAGTCCTGAGGTCCGACCCTCAGAAGGAGGCGTTTGGGAAAACTTCACCTCTTCCTTCTCACCCCACCCGGAGTCCTCCCTCCGCCTCGGCCCCGAAAATCCACATCGAAGTTCCTGCACTCAGAGAGGAGCCCCGGGCCCCGGCCCCCGCTCTGATCAAAACTGAGCCTGAGGAGTTCAAAGTGACCAAGGTCGAAGGTCACACAGACTCTCTGACGGCGACGGTCACGCAGTTCAGAAAGAGGCCAGATGCAGACAGGACGGTGGTGGTGAGAGCGGAGCGACACGAAGCTCCCGGAAACAAGACGTCGTCTCTGGAGAAGCCGACGGTCACATCCGATGAAGGCGCGGCAGCCGGGTTCATCCCCGAGCTCGTCCATCGCTGCCCCCGCTGCGGCGAGGCGTTCGGCCAGCCAGGCCAGCAGCCTCCGCCTCCACCTGGAGCAGAAGAGGAAGACCTACGCCTGCGAGTGGTGCTGTAAGTCCTTCGCACAGTCAGCGGACCTGCGGCGCGTCACCTGCGAACACACACGGGTGAGAGGCCGCACCGCTGCACCTTCTGCTCCAAGAGCTTCAGCCAGAGAGGAAACCTGAGGCGACACCTACGCATCCATACAGGTGAGCGTCCGTACAGCTGCCCGTACTGCTGCCGCACCTTCAGTGATGGAGACACCATGAAGAAACACAAACGCACACATTCAGGAGAGAAGCCGTACCGCTGCCTTCAGTGCTCCAAGACCTTCACCAGCGCCAGCGGCCTGCAGATACACCTGAAGAAGGACATGTGCTTTGTGGCCAACACCTGATTGGTCGGTTTGGGAGCGAGCGAGGCTGCAGGAGGAGACGCATCACTGAGCGTGAGCCTGTCACAGGTCGGTGGGCGGGAGCAGGATGTTTCATCTTTACAGGCGATGCTTTGACGAAGACCTTTAACAAGTACCTCAGATCCTCAACTAAGTCAAAACTACTTAAGATTACAAATACAGTTAAAGTACTTTTAACATCAACAGGAAGTACTTATGGCAAATGGCCCCTTTTGGAGTAGTATAATAAAAATTCAGATTAAAATTATTATTACTGATGTGTTCAGATGTTTGTGTTTAATTTTATACAAATTAGTTTGTGGAGCTCATGTTAACTACTACATTATAATTGTAATAATATTTTATGATCTGATCATGTTAAGTAACTGCAGCTGTCAGATAACTGTAGTGGAGTAGAAGTATAAAGTAAAAATTTAAATACTCAAGTACAAGTTACTTTTTACTTTATTGTATTTACTGTATGTACAGTACTAAATGTGCTTCACTTTCCACCGTTAGTTTACACGTTCATCTTCAGCATTTTAACACATAATTATTTTTGTCTTCAAACTGCTGAGGTAGGACTGTAACTAACAAATCTTTTAATCTATAAAATATCAGAAATAGTGAACCTGAAGCCAAAGATCTTCATTTTACTATCATACAAGATGAAGAGCAAACGTTTTGCATTGTTACTTCGACTGAAACACAATCGACTGCTTCATTATTTTACTAATGATTTCAGCTTTTATTGGAATAAATCTGTAATACTGCTGCAACATTAGAAATAAATGCAAAACCAGGTGAAATAAAAAAGGTTAAATGGATGAGTAGAGGATTATTCATCACTTCACTGCAGCGTGTTAAAATCTCAAGTTTATCAGCTGAAGTTTGTGACACAGGATGTCCACAGAATTAGTCGCAGCTCCATCATGTGTGCAGAGAGCTCAGTGAACTCTGTGGTGATAAAATGTCAAAAATCTTCTTACTAAGACACTTTGAACCTTTGAGAGGTCGTCACCTCGCCTGTAAAGCCGCCTGCCGGCCGGCCTGCAGCTCTTCTCTGTGTGACGTGGCTGTGTTTTATTGTCAGACGGTCAAAATGTAGCTGAAGTTTGAACAGACGAGCAGCACAGATCACCTGTCGGACCGTAACGGGCCGCCAACGAGTGACGAGGACTGCGGGAGAAACTTCTTCACATTCCTGCTGAGCGTCTTTAACGCACTTTGTGTTTGTCTGAACGGGACGATGCAGTTTACAGGCAGCTACGCAGACCCATCCAGGCCTTCGTATTTATTCATCTATTTATTTAAGTTTTACTGCAGAGCAAACGTGTGGACGGCCGACAGCTGAGTCTCATTTTAGACTGAACCTCGTCCAAGTCTTCGACAGCTTTGGTCCCAAAAAGAGACAAAAACTGAGCAGATGCCTTCACGTTTCTCTGAGGGAGCTGGAGGAGTTACTGTGAAGCAGAGCCTGCAGCGGCACCACCACTTAAAGAAAAACTGCGAGGAAATCGAATCTTTTTTCATTTTGCACTTGACACGTAATGAGGAAAAAGTTTCTTCACTGGCAATTATAATGAGAGTCTTTTTATTTTTTCTTTTCACTGTTAATGTCGATGAAACTCCTTCAACCTCCTGCAGGACTCAAATCTCTCCTCTCCAGCTGCTCACAGATTCTCATTGCAGAGAGCTTTTAGTCTGTCTCGTCCTCTGAAAGCACCTGCTGACGTCACTGAAATAAAAGAGTTACAGTTTATTAGAAACACTTTCACAATGTGAAACTGATCAGACACGTCAGTGTTTGTAGGCAGAAAGCACTTTTAGTGGGAGAGTGATTGAAAAGAGTGTGAAAATATCCAAAAATGACCCTGAAATGGGAGAAGTCGCTGTGGTAACCATGATGGGAGAGCTGGCAGATGATTGGTTACCAATCACTCCTGAGATCATAAATGTCAAATAAATAATATTATTTTATTATTTTAACTAAACACATGAAATTGAATTCACATTTTTGAGCACTTGAAAGAAGTCTGAGCCACAACTTCACAGTCCAAATGAACAAGAGTACGGCAGCATCATTTGATCCTCTGTGGTAGATGATGAGTTTGTGCAGCTGATATTTAAATTTGCTTTTATTCTGAAAACTTCGCTTGTCTGATCAAAAAAGCTTCAGAACAGCTGCTGAATGGACCTTGTGATCAGACGCTGTTTTCAAGGTCAGCAAGGAACTTAAAGTCTCAAGTTTTAAGTCAAACTGGATAAAAAAATAGAAATTTGAAAAGCTGCACTTTAGATGCTTTTACTAAAACACACACACACACACACACACACACACACACACACACACATATATATATGAATGTAATGACTAATACATGTGATCTGAGATGTGATTGGTCTCCAGGCTCTCATCTTCATCCTCAATCAGACAGTCTGAAGGTCCGTGAAGAGAAAAAGGACCTTTGAACGTCTCCAGTTTGTGGGCGGCTGCTGAGGACGATCATGTTACTTGTGGAGAGTTTGAGAGCAGCAGCTGAACGGACGTCGCGGTTGGATTGTTTTATCGACTGCGGTTCGACTGAGCGAAGTCAAATGTGCTCTAATGAAGTGGTGACTCGGTCTGACGTCGACGTGTTTAAAATCAAACTGATCAGTCTGTCTGAAGACGTTTGATCGGACGTGTTGGTGTTTTCCATCGTTAAAATGAGATTTTTCCGTCAGCAGACCGCTCACTGCTGCGCTAAAGACACAATATTTACTTTTTTAGCTTTTCAGTGTTAGAAGGCCGATTTCTTACAGACAGCTGATTGTAAAGCATGATGGGAAAACTGCTTCAGATTGGTGACATTTCACAGAAAACTTGGTGTCAGCTGTTAGACGTGTGAATGTGAGTGATCATCTCTGTGTGAGTAGATTTTTTGTATTGATGTGAGACAACTTGTTTTTTTTAGCTGAAATAAATGTTCAGTAAAACTGTTTCTGTTGTTTGATTATAAAAATCTCACAAAATCTCTCTACAGTTCTGATCCATCGAAATCAAACAGGAACAAATTCACACTTATCTCTCCTGAATTGGATTTTAAAGGAAGTGCAGATTAGATTAGTATTTTCCTTTTATACCACTTGATATTTCTACAGCACGTCTCAGAGGGAAGTAATTTACTTCTTACTTCATTTAGTTACTAATTCAGATTTTTACATAAAACACACAGAGTTTATCAAATGTTTTTTATATCAATTAAATACAGCTGAAACGCTTCGGATTACTTTTACAAATGCACAAATACAAACATGAACAAGCACTAAAAGCCTGAAAAAAGAAAAGTTTATTCTGCAAGAGACAGAAATTTTATGGCTTCATTTTGAAAAACCTTTAAAAAAATTTTTTTTTTATAAAACTTGAAACTGACTTCGGCATTTTTGAAATACTCCGATTTTAAAGAGCAGTTAGACTCAGAGCTGGTTTGGATGTTTGGACCAATAATTTCTACTGTAATTTTATAAATATGTTGAATTTCAGTTTATAACAAAACTAAACACTTTAATCTGAAGCTGTCAGATAAAAGTAGTAAAATAAAAATAAACTATTTCTCTGATGTGGTGAACGAAACAAATATCTCATATTTATTCTTCAGTTTTTGAGTAAACGTGTGTTTGTGTGTGTGTGTTCTGAATATTTTGTTTGTTTACAGGCATGTCGTTACAGTATTGATCGTTTACTGTGGTGTGTATTGATTGATAATGGCCGGCATGAAGACGGGCAGAGTGAATAGTCAACTGAAGAATCAATACATCACAAAAATCATTATAATCAATCAATACATCACCAACATGCTGCTTCTTTTAACATTTTAGGTCATGTCTTAATTATTTGAATTGATTATTGATGATTATTTCAATCAGCTGTTTCCTTTTAATGATTCCACGTTGACGTTTTCAATATTCTTATATTTTCATTTTATAACATTTAACTTGGCTTTCAAAGCAGACAAACAGATGATATTTAATAATGAACAAACTGGGAATAGTAGAAACTTTCTCATAAACAAATAGTCCTTTTATCTCTTGTGTCCTTTGTGTCTCTGATCGATTTTATCGTCTCCAATAAACCATCATCATCATTATGACTGAGCTCTGTAAAACCTGCTCTGTCTTTTATAATCAAGTTTCTGTTGCTGCTTTTCTAAAAAGAGTTTCTTAGAAAGACTCGTATGATTTGAAGTGATTCATTTTTGTACTTTTGGTGTCAGGTCGGAGGTTTTCTGTTTTCTGATCCAGTTGGATTGTTTGAATCCTGAAATTGAACTGGAGACTAAAATCCTCCCATCAGAGAGAAACTAGAGACACCTGAAAGTATTAAAATATGAGTGTAATCAGAAATTCAGCCCTTCGTTTGCACATCTTAGTTTATGTCCTAATTATTCATCAGAAATTATTCCTAACTATGATTATTTCAGAAATCAGAACTAACTGAACCAGCTGTTGTTCTTTTAATCATTCTTCATCTACATCTACAATATTCTTGACTTTCTCATATTTTCACTTTCAACGTTTATATCTCTGATGGGTATTTGTGCTGTAGGTCAGTGTGTCCGTCCTGCCTGTAGGGGGCGGCAGAGACCCACCTGAGAAGCATCAAGGTGAAAAAATAAAAAACAAACTCAAACTCGTCTGTTTGCATTCCAAATTTATTGTTGCATCGTACATAAAACACCTGATAGAAATGTAAGAACAACTTTAAAGCACAAGATCAGTGTAAACAACAGTTTATCGATATAGAAAGCCACATTCGTACATTCAGTCGTGCATAAAAGATGAACATTAACACTGTAAACGGAAGGATCTGAACAGGAGCCGTACCTGAATGTTTCATCTCACTTCAACACTTAGAAAACAGGCAGGGGGAGTATAGAGATATAAAGAAGTATTTCAACATATTGCATCATGCAACAACAAGGAAGAACCACTGGTATTGATATATCATCATCATCGTCGTCATGGCAACAACAGGATGCAGTTTGTTTGTTCACAGTCGTATCAAGGAGTGCAATAGAGAGCAAATATCAGAGAGATGAAACCGCTGCAAACGTGAGACCTGTACAGATTAAACAGAAGCTGCTGATGGTTCGTGATGTTCTGTCGCTAAGCTGCTCGCCTCCAACAGCAACCGTCCAGTCGTAGCTTAGCAACTGTTACCAGGCATGTTGATGTGCATCGAGCTGGTGTACGATCAGTGGTGGAGGAAGTACTCGGTACTCTTTTAATGAAGTAAAAGTATCACACTGTAGAAATACTCAAGGAAGAGTCAGTGCGTTTGAAAAGTAAAATCACACGAGTCTTTATGCAGAAGAACATGATGTTCATCTAATGTTGCAGCTGGTAAAGGTTATATGTATATTTATATCATGGGAAGCTTGTGAATTTCACCAAGAGATCAATTAAGTTTTACCTTTATCCATAATATTACGTCATCATTAATTTATAGATCATATTTATTTACAGATCATAATCTGAATCTATAGAGTAATTAACGTTATCAGGTAAAAGTAGCAGAGTGAGAACTGTGATATTTCCTGATGAATCACAGTGGAGCAGAAAATGCAAGTAAAGTTGATCAAAATTGTTCTTAAACGTCAAAGATTTTTATTTCGTTGTTGTTCGCGCCACCGATACTCGATAACTGCAGCCTCTGATGAGCGAGCTAATAAACCAACACAGAAACAGACGAATATGGTTGTTTACGTTTGTTATTCTTCGTTTTGTTTGTTCCACGAGGCGTCGCTATGACGATCAGCTGAGCATCCCGCCCACAGTGAGGCGGTCCTATATGCAGAGAAGGAAACCGACCACTGTAAACGGGTTTGGTTGGGTTTTTATGTGAAATTATTAATATTGGAGTGACTCTTAGTTAATGTTCAGTTATGATTATTTCTTCAGTATCTTCAGTTGATGTGGAGCAGCGAGTGAAACTGAATTTAAACAGCGGACAGTAAAGCTCAGCACACTGTTAGCACCTTTAAAGACCAGCTGACCCTCCATCTGTTCAAACAGCAGGAACATTTCACTGCCTTTAAAATACTTCACACAAAGATTTATTAAATTATCTGCAGCTTTTCATGGACGCTTTTATGCATCCGTCAGTGTTTCCAATCAAAACCGAACTCGCTCAGTCAGCATAAAAAATGAACCGATCGCCTCGATCCTTCGTTTGTTCTGTCGATGAAAGTAAGTGCAAAAGAAAGAGCTTTCAGTACAGTTAGGCTAAACCTAAAGATGTAAAATAAACTGTTTTTATTATTACTGTATGAAACGTACAGAGGACGAGAACGGCCGTCCTAACAATTATTTTTTCATGCCCTCATCTCGAGATCAGGAGTTAATGATGTCGTTATCTCTGAACATCAATGGATAATTGTGTTGAACTCCAAAATGAGTGTGTGGTTCATTTGAGCACAGCTGATTTCAACCTTCAAGATCACTGTGATGACTGTCAGGGAGGATCCATAACTGATCAATAATTAAGGCCTAAATGTGGAGTTTGCTTTGCTGCAGTTTCTTCATTGGAGCAGACAATCTGGTTTTATAGTCTCCAAAGATGAGAGGTTGACCCATCTCTCTGCTTCAGCCAGCAGCTGCTCAAATAAAGCCGTTATATATATATATATAGAAATAATGAAGACATTATTAAGCTCATCCACTGTACATAATGACCCCCACAGCATCTCCACAGAGCCTACAGACACCTGCTGATGGAAACTAACTGGAGATAAACACACAAACATCACAAACATCACAAGAACAAGAGGAAACACACTCTGATTTCTAAAGATAACAGCTTCATTAACTCATTATCTCGAGATAACAAAGCTCATTTAAGGGCTTTAAAAAAAAACTGGGCTTTGTCAGTTTTTACCTGCCAGATTAGATAAACAGTCGTCTGCTGGCGGCTGAATTAACGAGGAACCATCAGAGCCACATTTACTGTGGACAGAACAATATTTTCCTCTGAGATGTGGTGAAGTAAAAGTAGAAAACATGAAAAGAAAATACGCAAGTGAAGTACCTCAGATTTGTACAGTAGTTGAGTAAATGTACTTAGTTCTTACTTATTTCACCACTGCATGCAAATATGTTTGACATAATATTGATTGATTGACTATCTGCAGCTGCAGTTTGTGCTTCTCGTGTATCATCATCAGACTCACAGAGCTCAGCGTCTGACCTTCTGAAAGATAAAAAGTGATCTTTGAAAGGTTCAGCAACACTTTCCGCTGAATCCTCAAAAACTCTTCCAACAATCTGGATGGAAAAATATTTCATCTTTTTTTACCTGTTTCCCAATTCGTGAGTATATTTCCAACCCGGATAAGCACAAATAACACAGAAACAACACAAGAAAGATATCAACGTGCTTTTTGTACAAAAACAGCAACCAGCTGCTGTCTTCAACCGCAACGTTAAAAATGGTTTTTATTCTGCATTTCTTCACTCAGACAGTCTTTAAAGATTTTTTCACAGCAGTCGAAAGTGAATTTTTTAAAGTTTGCTCGCTGTTAACAGCTGCTGAGCTCTGTGCTTCGAATATAATGAACAAAGTGGAGTTGGATGATATGCAAACATGCAGACAGGGGGCGCCGTGAGACCAAATCATCAGTTCCCAATCCCTTTTGGATTTTTTTTTCTCCAAAGAGAGAACGAGGATGCGATTTTCAAAACAAAGTAGAAAAAAAACAACATGCAATTAAATTACAACCAGCAGCGTTCATATGTGATCTCTGTGAGTTTCAGCCCTCATCCTGCTGTGTGTGTGTGTGTGTGTGATGCTGGCAGTGGATCTTCTTCTTCTCAATGACTCACCAAACAATAATGAAGGCACAGCTCCACCCTGCTCTCCATCCTCCATGGTGGCTCTTATTTTGACACACCTTTCCTCCCCGCTGCTTCCTGTGCTGAAGTCCCTTTAAAGTAACCAGACGATCTCCGTGAACCCCGCGACCCCCGACAGCGCAGGTTTTTTTAGTCGTGGCTGAGGGTTCGGGGCAGCTCGTTGGTCAGGATGTGCCACCGCTCCACCCTCCGGCCTTTGTTCTTCAGGCAGTCCATCCAGTGACGGAGAGCGTCGCCCTGAGAGTGACAGCTCAGACAGACGCCACCTGAAGCAGCAGCAAACAACAGGAAGCACAGTTGAGATAAAAACTGTAAAACAAACTCACAACGTCACCTGGAGCCACACACACACACACACAGCGCGATTTATCATCACACTCAAGATCAATCAAATCTGCCTTTTGGCTCCTCACGTTCACCATCAGTCATTGTACTTATTCTGTCTTTATATGTCATCTTTCTTGCAAAATGATCGCAGCGTGACTGAAAAACTACAAGAATGTTAAATGTAAACACAGATGGATGTTTCACTTTATATTCTTTATAGCTCATTATGTTTCCATCCAAACAAAATCTGATGCTCCTCACGCAAACGATCATCTGTCTTTAGAGTTTATTTATTGCTTTCTTTAATCTGACCTGTTCTTCTCCTCCAACACGTCTCATCGTATCGTTGACCCTGAGTTAAACTACATACGACTTATAAATCTTGATCTACATTACCCACAATGCAACTCAGTCACCAACAGTTGTGGAGTACAGACGAGGAGCTGCAGAGGTTCGACTCGCTGAAGGATTTAAAGTTTAAGTTTAACCTGCACACAGAAACAGGTTTTGCTTCGTCCTTCATGATGATCGTCAATCTCTCCTTTTGTTCTTTCAGTGAAAATGATGGGAGACAGAATATATTTTTGCACAGAACGAAGTTTGTCCTCTATCTTGTCCATCGTTAGGACAGAAGAAGACGGGTCTTTCCTTTAAACTGTCGGAGCTGGGAGGCGTTTGGCTGTATTTCCCATCGCTGTGGTAAAACAGCTTCAGCTTCAGGACAAACTCAACACGCAGATCTAAACTGTGATCCGGAGATGAATTATCTGCACCCCCGAGCGCTCTTTGTTTCCATATTCAACACGAATATCGACGTAATAATAAACAGAAACTGTGTAATTATCAGAAATAGAGACGAGCAGGGAAGCGGATCATTAATACAGATGGTCACAGTGATTAAAATGCATTAATAATCACAACAAACACACACAGGCGTGAGCTGAACAGCTTTGCCGACACTAATGAGCAGCTTGTGTCAGATTCGGTGTTTACAGCTGCAGCATCCGAGAGCGTTCACACTTTATTTTCTGATTATTTACTCAACCAGGAAGTGTTTCCCTCGGCTGTTTCCTCAAAGTGAAGGTCGCTGAGAGGACGGGCGGTCGTGTCTCACCTATGAAATCGTTGGAGCGTCCCAGGTCGTAGTCCAGTCACACCGTCACCTCCAGCGCCTTGTTGGTGAGCTCCGACAGCGAGATCTCGTAGAAGAACTCCTACGGCGGTCGACACACGCAGAGAGACATGTTGTGTGTGAAGATAAAAAAAGACTCAGACCAGCAGCGAATTTATGTTTTAGCGAGTATTGTTGCGTGAAATTGTCTACAGCAACAAATGTGAATTCATCCGCCGCTGAAAAAAGTCCCGAACATATGCACCATTTCTTCGTGTTTGTTTGATAAAAAAGATTTATGTATAAGTCACAGTGCTGGTTCAAGTGAATATAGACGACGCCAGCTTTCTCCTTCAGTGATCTACAGGGTGTGATTCATTAATCTGCTGACTAAACAGTGAGTGTGTGTTTTCTCTTGTGGTCGTGTGAGTAACGACGTCACAGAGACAGGAAGTATGGGATGGATGCTCGGCTGCACAAAGCGAGAAGAAAATCTTTGACTCTGTCTCCTATAAATGACTACTTTGCATCAGGAAACGTAATCTCTCCTGGATTACTGCGTATGTGCTCCACACGGACTGATCTTTGCACTCACGGCCCAATCAGATGGTAGCACACAGTCAGAAGTCATCCTATAGAATAAATGATTTTCCTCTGGTAAATTAGATAAAAAGCTTTCTCCTCGACATATTTTTAGCTCAAAGTCTTTGAAGCTCGATCACGTCACGAGTTCAGCATCGATCTGACGCCTGTTAAGAAAAATGAATCTGATTTTGAATTCTGGGGGAGGAGCAGAGGAGACGTTTCCTCCGAGAGGACGACAGGTGTTCAGAAAAACAAGATGAAGCGGCGCAGAGAGTTTTCCCCGAACACAGACGCTGTGAGAGCCAGATGAGGCCAAATTTCGATAAAACAAACCTACAGAAGAGAGTGTGAGCTCATTAACTTCCTGTGAGACAGAAGCGGATGTGAAGCTTTTTAATGATATTTTTAATCTGTCATTCTGTCAGCAAAGTGTCCCCAAACTGTGGAAACACTCCACAGTAGTTCCCCTTACAAACACCAGCCATCCAAAGACTGTGAGGGACAAAGTTCACTGATAAGGAAAGTCTGGACTCATCGGGGGGTTCAGGTAAAGCTGTCACTCAACCTGAGAGGGGTTTTACCTCGTTGAATTCAGGGTTGAGCGTCTTTTTCATCACTGCTGTTTTGTGCTTGGATTTCTTCTGTATGTCGGGCTTCAGGTATCTGACAGCAGAAGAAGAGACAGGAGATGAGTTTGTTCAACCTCTGATTCATAAACGAGTCAGCGACGTTTCAGCGGTAACAGCAAATGACCACACCCAACTGTGATGTCACAATGTACTCAAGTATACCGTGACATCATCACAGCAGGTTGAAACACTGGATGAATCTTCCTGCTGCATTAATGTGGACGCTGCATTTTACTGCTGTTCATGTTTCAGGTTCATTTGAACGACTTTAGAGTAAAAATACTATATTTACCTCTGATGGAGTAAAAATACTATATTTATTTATTTACATGAAGATGTAATGTTCAGTGTGTACAGTACCAGTTACTCACTTTAACAGATGTTTTGTAAAAATCATGGAGGAACATTTTATTTTGTAGATATTTCAATTATAAAATTAAAATCTAAGCACATTTCAGTCTTTCTAATCTCAACATTACTTTTTCTGTTTTAATTCTCTCATTATACCATTATTCTCTATTTTCCCTCATGTTGTGCTGACAGAGGAGATCTCCATCGTATCAGATCTTTGGTTTGTAGGTTTCTGCTCCTGATGAAAAAAATCATCACAGTTTCATCATATTCGAGTCTAATCAGAAAATATTAATGAGACAAAAACATCTGAGACGACAGAGGAAACGACGCCGTGTTCTTCATTAAAGAGCCGACAGTCTGATGAAATCATGTGAATCGTCGTTAATGAAAGAACAATTAATAATTAATCAGTTTTACAGTGCAACACACACACACACATACACACAGAAGCAGACGGCTGGACGAGGAAACTCCACATCATCTTCATCATCATCATCTTCAGCAAACTGAGCTGTACTTGGTTGTGACCGGTTACTGTGACAGATGAGGAGGCGTTCAGCGGCCTCGGCTTCATCACAACCTGCTGCAGGATGACAGCAGGAGGAAAGACGATGCGTGTGTGTTTTTTCTTTCCAAATATTTTTCAGTATTGTTTCAGGATTTTCTTCCTCAGGGATTCCTCTGTGTTCGATGTGAAAATATTAAACTCTTGAATCTTGAATCTTTAATTTCTGCATCTCTGAGCTGCCATAAGAATGAATGAATGAGCTGATCTCTGAGAGGCAAATCTGAGGGCTTTTTTCTCCTCACCTGTCTGACTAACATCGATATTCGTATGAGTCAGATCATTATGAAGAGAAAACTCGAGGTGGAAAGTGGCAGGTGGGAGAGTTGATGTTGATTCAGGCTCTTGGCTGCAGGTTTGCTTTTAATTTCGTACTTTTGCTGCAGGTGTGAAACTTAAAGTAAAAAACACCACAGAGTAAAGGGCAGATGTCTCTTCTTGGATATGAAGACAATCATAACTCCAGACTGATCAGAGGAACAGGTGAGGCCTCCTGTCTGGTCCTGAAAGGGAGCGTCGACCTGTTTTATCGGCTGAAATCGAGCCGTGTCACAGCATGCTGATGTTCTGCAGAGATTTTAAAACCGGTGGATCTCCGCTGACCTCTCGGCTGCCGGTCGGCTTCTTGTTTTTACTCGGTTTATATTCTGACGGCGTGCGGCAGGAAAGTCTCCTCCTCTTCAAAGTGAGCGTCCCTCGAGTGCCGAAGGAAACAAGAGCAGAGAAAAGCCTTAAATCTGCTTCCTTTCCCTCTCTGATTATTCCTCCTGCTGGGGAACAGATGGGGCTTTAACAACAGTTGCATCATTGATTAGCGAAGTTAATAAGATGGCAAAACTCAGCCTTTATCTGTCTCATTAGTATTTATTCAGAGAGCTTCAGGAGGAGAGCCAACATGTTCGTGTGTGTGATTTTAGACGAACCACGTCAGACTGTAAAGTTTCTATTTGATCAGCTTCTGAATGATGTTTTTATATTTTATTTGACTTTATTCATTAAACACTGTTGGTATTGTGGATTTCCCTTCTTATGTTTCTGTTTCAGTAATTTATTGTACTTATGGACAATGTTAACTTTCCATCCTGACTTTACTCTGATCACAGTTTTCAATAAATCAGACGTTTGAAAGCAGCTGAATGAGAACAACAGTAACTTATAACTAGTTTGTTTACATCATTAAAACTGAAGGAATAAAAACTTTAAATGTTTAAATTGACTACTGTCCATGAAAACAACTACTACTTACTTAACTTAACTTAACTGGTCATGACCGAAGTCACACAAAGATACCACTCTGTAACCTCAGATAAATTTGACGAGAACGCAACTTTAAAGAAACATTATTTTCATAAAACGACCACACACATCAAATCTAAACAGTTTCTCTTCTCTTTATCTTAAAGAAATGAATGAACACACTCTCCACCTCTGTCCTTGAGAATAATTCGCCCTCATCTGAACCGTCAGACTTTAAGTGTCCTCTAAAAAAAGTGCAGCAACTCTAAACTTTTTTCAGCGGCCATCCAGAGGTCTTACATTTTGACGTAGGGGTCAGAAAACCCGTTGACATCCATGGCTGCCAGGTGGGCGCAGCGCTTCACGCCCACACAGAGACCCCCGCTGCGACGGCCTTCGCCTCCTCCTCCTCCTCCTCCCTCGACGTCTTTGTCCTCCAAAGCAAGCGGAGGCAGAAACTGCAGGGAGAGCAGGAGACGACCTCTCTCCTCCAGGCTGTGCAGCTGCTCGTTCTCCCACTGCGGACGAGATGAGATTGATCAGTTCGATCATTCGGATCAGTTCGGTCGCATGTGAGAATCGAGAAAGAATAGAGAATAAAGCAAGAGAAGCTTTTTTAACCGCAGACTGATTTCTAACAGTTCACTCATCATATCAACACAGAATACCTCTAAAACCTCTAAAATGAGTCTGAGCTTTTGAAAAGGAGAAATGAGGACGAATGTTAAAGGTTCAGCCTCAGAGAAACAGCACAGCAGTGAGCGTTTGTTTCCATTTTGATGCATTTGCTGATTTTAAGGTTTGTTTTTTGTTTTTCTCTCTTCGGTGTGTCCTCTGGTGTTTTCAGCTGCTTTTGTGCTTTCGCTTCAGGCGCTTCAGACTGAAAATACTCCAACAGCCGTGAGCGTCACTCCCACAGGTGAGAACATCAAACCCACCTTCATCCAGCAGGTTTCTGTGTGGGGAAACTCATCCTCTAAATATTTTAGTGTTTGTCAGATTATTAAACCCAAACTGTTTTAAAGTGCATCCTTTTTTGACAGATTGTTTGTAGATGCTGGTCGTTTCGGTATTATTACAGCAGAGAAGCAGAGATTGAATTAAAGGACGTCGGTGATCCATCATCCAATTTTGTGTTACCTGTAAGAGCGCAGAGCTGAGAGGCATGACTCAAAGTGTCAGCCATGGCTGGATAATGTCAATTATATCTGCTTTCAGTTTCCTCTGAAAATACAGCAGCTATAATCCCATTTTCTACTGATGAGCTGGAAATTTAATTTCACCCCAAAAAAGGTTCCCACAGAGAGGAGATAAAGTGAGCAAAGGTGGAGGAAGCATTCAGATCCTTTACTGCAGCTGAAGAACTGGTACCACAAAGTGAAAATACCCTTTACAAGGAAAAGCCTGCAGGATACAAAAGTGAAAAGTGTAATCAGATAAATGTAGTTAAAGTCCATGAAGTGAAGTATTCACAGACATTACAATCATTCACATCATTCAGAGGAAAGCAGAAAACCTGACAAGATCAAATCAAATTATTGGATTTTTATTATTATGAACTATTATTTAATGGACTAAAACACTTGTATAAAACAGTTATTTTCTTTTATAAGATTTTATAAACTCTTTTTGTATTGTAACATTTTTGCTTCTCACACATGATGTACATTTTACTGCTAAAAACACAGACAGCTCTCATGGTGTTCATTAAAACTCCCACCGCAGGTCGTTTTGTTTGATCTTTCTGGTCGTGACACAGCGGAGGGTGAGAAGATCGATAGTTTAATCCTCTGTCTTTGTCTCGCCCACTCTCTCTCTCTCCTGTGGTGAGCTTCCCATCTCTATTAGTCTCTCGCCTCCATTAACTCACCACATCATCCCACCAATCCTCGTTACAGACGGACTGTCGAGCTCACATTTACCACCTGCGTCTCGCACTTTGATCGGCTCATCCACCTTCACACTTTGACCTTTCACCGCAGAAAAGACCCAAAAGCTTCGGATCTTTTCATGAACAAAAGAAAAAAGGTGGAAATTTTGTTCAGCTTATTTGTGTTGAGGGCTTCCTGCAAATTCAGTGAGTTTTTATCTGCAGAGAGCCTCTTTCCCATCCTCCTTCACAATAAAACTGCAGCTAAAATGAAAAAAAGGTCAGAAAATAAGCAGATCGATGCAGCAGGAGTCAGCACAGCTTGGCAGCATTTCTCTCCCGCCCACCTCCAATTGGTGGGAAAGGCACTTTGTAGATGAACTCTGCACTGGATGAGATTTGAGCTCAGTAACATTTACAAAGTCGGCCTCTCCGGCTGAAATGAAATAAACCATCAGTCTGTCCGCAGATATCGGCTCCAATCCTCTCTGCAATAAACAAGCTGCTCCGACGGAGGAAATGTCATCAGGCTGCAGGTTCACGATGTTCAGGTGAGCCGCTGATGGACAGCCGAGTCTCTCCTGCCAGAGTCCGGGGTTCATCCAGACTTAAACCCACAGCCGACCGCAGGAGGATCAACCGTCTGATGTTCGTACGTGTTCTTTATTCCACAAAGACGTCGCCTGAGTTGAGATCGGCGGCGCTCAAAGTTCAAATTATTTCAGCGCTGACTTTGGCTGTCACTTCAAAACACAACTGGTGAGATAACATCTGTTTGTGTGTCAAGCAGCGGAGGACCGAGGGGAAAAAAACAGCTTACCTGAACTCCAACGTTACAACACGCCCTTAAAAACAAACAACAGGAAACACGATGCACGGTGAAGTGTGAGCAGTCGTACAACTCTACGTCCATAAAGCACACTGAGGCTTTTGCAATTGTATTTTCAGCTGCTATAAATATCTTTCAAATTCAAATCTTTATAGTCAAGCTGTAAAATCCTTAATAACACAAAGAGGAAACATTCATTCACAGCTGATGAAAAATAATTTGAAATTTCCAATTTAGGCTGAAAGAAAACAATCAATTACTGAAAACCAGCCGTGCGTTTTTTCAATCAGGCACACGTCTTTTTGTGTCTCAGATCATATCAGTGACATTTAATCTCACAGTTCGAGGCTGAGCTGCTGTTTGTTTTTACAGTCGGCTGCTCTCAGATCAGCTCGGACACACAAAGAAAAGGCTGAAGGAGAGTCATTAAGCAAAGCTCCTGTTTGTCACCGCACCAAGCTCAATTGACTGAAAACCCTCGGAGGGATTCCACAGAAAAAAACACACCTCCCTCCTCCGTCTTTGTTAAAACACCTGTATGAGGTGAGGGCAGCCTAATGAGCTCACACTGGGTTAAAAAATCACAGCAGACGCTAACAAATGGACAAGAAGCTTAGTGGCGCCCACGTCACTCACACCGCATGGATCTAAACAAAGTTTTAAAAGGACACTGAAGCCTTATTTTCTTCCAAACAGGTGACGCAGTCAGCTGATGGGAAACAAAGACGGACCAAACAAAAGGCTGCAGGGGGGGCTGATGGGGGGCTGTTGCCATGGAAACACAGATGAATAGCAGGTTTTAACTGCAAAGACGAATTAAAAATCAGTGGCCATGTTCAAAGACTGAACCTAAAGTATGAGGCCGAGACCTAAATCCAGAGCTGGATCAAGAACTACAAGATCAAGACAAGTCCTAAATCAAGATCAATTAGACCCAAGACCCAAGCGTCAAGTCAAGGCTTAAATCTGGAGCTGGATCAAGGATCCAGTCATGATAAACAAGACCCAAGTTAAGACTTCAATCAAGACCAACTAGACCCAAGACAAGTATCAAGTCAAGACCTAAATCCAGAGATAGATCAAGAACAACAGGACTTAAATCGAGAGGAACAAGACCAAGTAAAGACAACCAGACCCAAGAGAAGAATAAGGTCAAAAACTAAATCCAGATTAAAAACTACGAGACAGTCAAGACAAACAAGACTTAAATCAAAGTCAGCTAGTCCCAAGACAAGTATCAGGTCAAGACCTCAATCCAGAGATAGATCTAGAACAGTCATGACCAACAGAACCTGGGTCAGGACCTAAATCAAGTCCACCAACAGAGACCAGATGACTTGTTTGGGTCCCTGATCTGGAATAAACCCACCACTGCCCCGTAGACGTGCTGAGGTGTCGTTTGTGAAACGGACCCGACAGAACATCCCATAACGTCCTCAGGTTTGAAGAGATGAACACGAGGGCGTCCTGCTGTGCCGAGATTTTCTTTTTCTGCAGTTCAGAGACTCCCGGAGGTCTTTAAGAGGTCCGACAGTCGTCCAGAAAAAAAGCAAGAAGCAGTTTCGCCTCATGACGGTTTAATTCACTGAAATGATCCCAGTTAGAGAACCTATAATGAGGACTAATTCAGGTAATGGCCTCCACTCCACTGTGCCGCCGTTATCGGCCCACATGGAGCGGAGGCGAAAGAAGCTCCTAAAAATGAGCGTCTGAAACAGAGACAGCTCTTTATACAGAGTTTGATCCACTTCAACTAAACGTGGCCGAGAAAACAAGACGCGTGTAATCCTCTACACTGCAACACTTTTATTATAAGAAAATACTTTTTATGTCTTTGTTTTCATACAAAAGGAGCTTTACACGACCTGAATATTTGAGATTATTTTTTATTTTATCATTTGGTGTCTGCTGTTTTCATTTACTGTTAAAAGGGCTTGAAATCGACTAATCAAGCAAATTTCCGCAAACTTTAGTCTGCTTTAATCAAATAAAAGCTCCCAGTGAAAATACTGGTCACAGTGGCTGCTGAGAAAAAAAGTTATGAAGAATAAAAACAGACTGAAACTGAATCAGGAGCTCGAGGAAACGTTTCATATTGAGATTTAAAATGATTACACAAAAAAAACGCTTCCAGCCATCAGTTGCAGTCCAAAGTTTAACATTAAACACACAAACAGACCTGTGGTATCAACCCGGATGAATTTTTTATAATCCAATTTACCTGAGACACTGAGACCTTTCCAACATCCACGCTTCATCTGCAGGTTTTATTTTTTTATTTTTTGGTCACAGTGCAGTTTTCTGAGGCGGCTTTCATGTCTGATGATTGGACAAACCGAAGCATCTGTGATTACTTTTCCAAATAAAGTTAGTTATTTGAACCCCGAGGTCAGTGAGTTTACACCCTAATCCTCCCTGGAAATGGGAGAAAGACACTTCAAGGACCTTCAGTCCTCCAGGTGGCTTTCTAAGGGTGCTGGACTGAGCTGTGATGTGGTTTGGCACCTTGAAGTCTTCCGGGGTTATTTCACCCTCTGTATTTTCACAGTTCCTACATGTGCAACCTGTGATGCCGAAAAGAAACGGGTAAAAATATAAATCAATTTCAATCTGTATTTTAATGTTAGATGCTTCCCACGCAGGCTTGACTGGTTTTAATCATTTAAATTTGGTGTTTTCTTCCGTCACAGCGGCTCTAATGAGGTTCGCTTCATGTCGGATTTTCCTGGTTTTCAGAGCTGCAGATGGAAAATAACACAGTGCTCGTGGTCGTTTAGCGTCTTTTCAGCATCGTTCTGCAGATAAACTATAAAAAATAAAGTCCTCTGTTGGTTGGAAACTGCAACTAAACTGCAGTATTTTGCTCAAAATGAAGATGCCACAGCTGATCCATGAACAATATAACATAAGACTGATTAGCCGTGTTTCCGCTCTCTAATCAATTTAAAACCTTTTCTGATAAAATGCATTTTCTTCTGAACCATATGAGCTCACAGTAATATTACAATTTAACTTTTTTTGTGAATCATCACATTATTATTATTATAATAGTTTTATTTTTTCTTGTACAATCACGACTTCAGCATTTTTCCCAATTACGTTATTACTTTTTCTTTCTGGAAATCAACAGTTTTCCTGAACTCACTGAAGGTATCATGCTTCACTGAAAATTTAATCCACAAAGACACTTTTTTATTTATATCTAAACGTCACACCCTCATCCTGACACTAAATCTCTTGTATCTCTGGAGGCTTTCAAATCTTATGCGACGTGACTCGACTGAACCGGAGATACGAGCTCCTGCTCAGATTGTTAACTCGTCTTCAAACTGTTCAGGACAGAAAAACCTTCCTCCTCCACATCATTGTCCGTTCCCTGCAGATCATCTCGACTCCTTCGTGGGCGACTCATCATCTGTCATTTCATTCCATTCACACTCTCAGACTCTCTTTCCCCTCCAGCCGTCACTCTCTGACCTCTTCTCTCTTTTATCAGTCACTTTCTTTATCTGACGAAGCTCCCGCTGTGGCTGCTCGTCTTTTCTACTGTTACTTTAACTGTAACTGTAACTAAGTACACTTACTCAAGTACTTTCAACAGTGTAAGGTCCAGATACTAGTACTTTGTTTTGACTTGTTTTCCATCTCTCCATATAGTATTTTTCCTCCATCAGAGGTAAATATATTTTTACTCCGTATTTTTACTCCATCAGAGGTAAATATAGGTATTTTTACTCCATGAGTAAATATGGTATTTTTACTCCATGTGAGAGGTAAATATGGTATTTTGTCAGAGGTAGGGTGGAGAAAGAGCAGAGGAATGTCTAATATGTTTTTCTTTCTTTCTTTAGTTCAGCCTTCACTTAGAAGACTTATGACTAAACATCCATCAGATAGTTACATCAAACCATTTTCAAAGGTCATGAAGGATTTTACATGCAGAGGATCGATCCGGTCTCTGGTTCAGCACCATCAAACAGGCAGCTCTGTCTGATTCGAAACATTTTTTCACTCCATTATTCTGCATTGTAACTAAAGCTGATCCAAAGTTATGTTGAAGTAGATTAAATTAAAAAAAAAGAACATAAAATACCTCCGGACTTCGACCACATCTGGACCACTTGGAGCACATTAAGGTGACATTGTGCGGCCTGTCTCTGGGTTACCACGGTCCCTTACTGAATTATCTCTCCGTCATGGGGATAACACGGGCTGAATCACATTACCCTCCACTGTGCCCGGGAGAAACCAAATTAATGACCTTTGCTGGTTACGCTGCAGCTGCAGAGCGCCGAGGAGGCAGGAAGAGTTCAGTTCAGACCTGATCAATGACCACGAGAGCTTCACATCCACCTGTCAGACTGAGCCGGGGTGGAAGAAAGTACTCTTTACTTAAATTAAAGTAGTAATACCACAGAGAAGAGATACTCTTTTATCAGTAAAAGTGCCAAAAGTAGAAGTACAGCTGAGTCCAGTCTAATCTAAGAATGAACTGAGGAAAAGATCTGGATGTCACCCTCTGGACAAATGAATTGAATAAATATGAGTATTTCAGATGAATCAAATCATCGTCCATCATTCTTTATCTAAACCGAGGCCGGTCCACCTCGGACAGGTCGCCAGTCAGCCACAGCTTTGACCCAAAACACCTGAACTTTTAATCCCGTTAATCTTCTTCACTCTCTAAAAAGCTTCCTGCAGCCCGTTGTTGTCTGCGTCTCCACCGTGGTCTAAAGACCCGTGAAGATCAGGCAGATTAGTCCGCTGACGTTTGAGAAAGCGACGGCTGTTTTAACACGTCATTTCTGCTGCGCTGGATTTCCTCCTCAGCATAAATACTCAGTAAGGCCTGGACTTGGTCGCTCCGTCTGTCGTAGACCTTCTTCTGCTCCGTGTCCACGTCTTTTCTGACAGAAACAAACCATAAATACAGTTTGTTTGAGGATGCAGGCTTTTCAAAATAAAATGATGGAAATACTCCACCAATCAGAAATGTTCAGCCAAAGTTCCTGTACTTTTGAAAAGTACGATCCCCCTGAGCAGGGAACTTTTCTGGGGGTAAAATAAAGTCCCTGAACTTCAATTTTAGACCCTGGTCCCTGTGGAGGAAAAGCTCTTGAGCTCCTCTAAAGGTTCCTGGAGAAACTTCCTGTGGTCTGAAAGCAGCTTTAGAGATGGACAAACCGCTCACACTCACACCTGCAGACAGTTTAGATCCACCAACTAACCTTCATGTCTTTGGACTGTAGGAGGAAACCCTACACACGCAACAACGTGCAAACTATTAAAGAATCAAAAGTGAAGCTCTTCACCAGAACTGGATCCTCCTCCTAAACTTGAGAAATAAAGAGCTTCTTCTTCTGAATAATGACATTTCCAGCGACTCCTCATGTGAAGTGTCCTCTCAGGATCCGGTCCAGACACACTTTGAGTCTTATCGCTCATCACTTCAAACTGAAGAGCTGTTTCTGCTCTTCTTCATGCAGATTAAGTTTCCTCGGACTTCCTTTATTCTAATTAACATGCTGAGTATCTGACAGATCTCAGAGCAGATATGGAGGGAAATAAATATGTAAAGAAAAACAAACATAAACAAACAGCGGTCCTCTCGGTCTCTCATCATTAATTAGGGTCGACTCCGTCTCACATCTACTTTCTCCTCAAAACTCAGAGGAGGTGAATCCTTTTCATTCATTCATGATTCATTCAGGGGAGATTTCTTTTCCATGACAACAGGCCTCATTAGGAGAGGAATTATTCAATTTCACTTCTCATTTCAATCCCACATCTGAATGAAATTTAACTCACCTCCATCACAACAAACGACTTCTCAAACTCATTAACACATCGACTAACAAACCACATCAATTATGAGGCATAACTAATCAAATGTTTATCTAAAATACAATTAGTTGTGTAATAAATGACATTATTTATGATTTATTATTATTATTTATTATATAGTATTGATATTAGATATTAAATTATTAGATATTAAATATTAGATGTAAACACTTATGATGAGAAATAACATTAAAAACTATTATTATCAGTAAAATAATGAGATGTAGCTAATAACAATATCATAATACAATTATAATTATATCAGAAATAACATGTAATGAGCAATATCACTAATGAGCTGTAACAAGTAACATTATTAATTATATATAACGCATTAATATATAAAAATTAATAACATTATTAATAAGGTGTAAGCAGGTCCTGTTACTGGAAACACTGACGACTGAGGGAAAACTTTATTAATACTAATAATTTATGTTATTAGTGAGCCTCTCCTGTTAGAAAAAGTGTCTGTGTAATATTATTAAATACCTCCAGCATTAGTTTAAAAAAATCACATTTATTTCCTCTTTGATTCCTCTAAAAACGGATGAATTCACCTGTTCACACCTCAGTTAGTCTCCAAACTCAGACTGAGATGGCTCGTCACGTTTTTTGTTTGTTTTTTGTTTCAGTGAAAAAACTGCGTCAGTTTTGATAAAGTTTGCAGACTTCAGCGTTTTACTGCCGTGTGATCACTGTTTGTCCGTCACCTGTTGATTTTCAGCGACTGC
The DNA here is from genome assembly GCA_023238725.1 of Scortum barcoo. Taxonomy (NCBI): domain Eukaryota; kingdom Metazoa; phylum Chordata; class Actinopteri; order Centrarchiformes; family Terapontidae; genus Scortum; species Scortum barcoo. Next base: position 1,313,574 of record CM041547.1, read on the forward strand.
AGTAAAGATTCACTATTTCCTGTTTACTCCACTCCCCTTCCCTCACTTACCTCACTTCCTTTTTGCTTTCCCTCTCACTGATTGGTTGCCACCCCTTAATTATCCTCGTTAAGTTACGGACTCCTACCTCTCTTAAGTAGCAGGATATTCCTCGCAGGGCTTCACCCATGGCGGTGGGGGAGGGCAGCTGTGGGGGGCAAACAGACGTAAACAGTCGTAAACAGACGGGACGCTGACGATGTGAGCTGAGCTTCTGTTCAAAGAGTCTGCTGCAGCGAACATCGACGACAGAAGCTGTTTACACTCGCGCAGGCAAAGACACGACTGAAAGCCTCCAAAATGAAAAGCTTTCAAATCATTTGGTGGAGCAACAGCAGAGCTCACGACTCAGAGAGTAATTATGGCCACGCGTCATCTCAGTGCATTTCATGGTAAGTGGGTGATAATTACCAAGTAATGTATTTGTAATTTTTTCACAAACTACCCCAATTTATTTAAATTTAGAAATTATCACTTTATTCACTCAACTTTATTTAATATTTTATTCTGCATATTTCCCAACAAGGGGCCAATAAATAGCTGCTCATTTCTTTTATATATTGTAGAGAAAGTGGCATGTATTTGACGCTTTACTCAGACATTTGCTCATAAATACGCTTCATGAAAATATGTGAATGAATGAACTTTATTTATATGACACCTTTCACACACAAAATGCAACTCAAAGTGAACTTTCCAAGTAAATTTCTAAGAAGTTTCAAAGAAGTTTCCTGCTAATTTCAGCAGCATTTTGTGTATAAAATATTTCATTCAGTCGTTCAGTTATCATGTAATGAACTTACTAGGAAACTATTAAAGTATTAAATTCATATTCACTTCCTGTTAATATATAAAAGAAATGAGGAACTATTTATTGTCATCTTTTTGGGAAACTGCAGAATATAATGATTAAATAATGCTGAGGTAATTTCTGATAAATTTTGGTTAAATAATGGGGTAATTTGAGGGTAATTTCAAAGAAATTACAAATACATTACTTAGGAATTAACACCAACTTACCATGAAATTTGCAAATAATTAAAATGAAGCGTTTTACACCATTTGCTGGTGTCTGTCAGTCCATCACTTTGGTCCAGATTGAAATATCTTAACAGCTGTTGGTTGGTTTGACATTTGCTTCATGGATCTCTTAACTTTTCACTTTTCACAGCTGGTGAAGATGCTTTTTACTTTACTTTTCCCTTTTCAGTGTGAAATATCCGGACTGAGAGTCTGCAGTCAAGTCAGCAGCTCTGTGAGACTTTAGAAATACAACCTCAAAGTTTTTTATTTAAATAAATGTCTGCTGTTGATTGAAAACCTGCAGCGTTTGCATTTCTAAGAGTTGAGTGTCTGTGCAAACCTTCCTGACAAAACCACAAGCAGCACAGTTTGACTTTTAGGATTTTAGGTGATGCTTCATCCTTAATCATTAAATAGGGTGTGTATGTGTGTCTGAGCTATATACGTGACATCAGACCTTCAGAGGCCTGTTTGAGGGTTCAGGCTTTGGTTTAAGGCCCAGCTTAGGTTTAGTTAAGACAGGACTGAGTTCAATTCTCTGGAGAGTCAAAAAAAAAAAGATCCCAGCTTCTCCTCTGGATGTTTTTCATGCCGAGGTTGGTGTTCAGCGTTTATCTGTGAAAGTTAAGGTCGGGATCAGAAAGACAAACTTTTGTGAGTTACCGGCGGCGGATGCTCCAGGCAGGTGTGGAAATGTTTGGTCTGGTCGGGTTTCACACGTTTGAGAGGAACCCGAGACTCTCCGATTAACTCATTATGAGTCAGCTTATCCTCGTCACACACTGTCAACCTGAAGAGAAAGAAAGGAGGCAGGAGAGGAGACAGGAGAGGAGACAGGAGAGGAGGCAGGAGAGGAGACAGAAGAGGAGACAGGAGAGGAGACAAGAGAGGAGACAAGAGAGGAGACAGGAGAGGAGACAAGTTTAAAAAATGTAATTGTGGCTTTCAGACGTCTGACATGTGAAAAAGAAAAATTAGCTTTTTTTTTGGGAGGATATTTTTTCTGGCTCTTTTAGTTTCAGTGTTTTTAGAAGTTTTTAGCAGGACGTCGTAAACTTATCAGAGAAAAGACGTGTCAACATTCAAACAGCAGCAGGAGGAAAACGCTTCAGTGACTCTTCCTCCTGATCTGAGGACGTCTTCATCATCAGCAGGTGGTGAAGGAAATCCTCCTCCTGCTCCTCCTGCTGAAGACTAAACTGCACAGTCGAATGTCAGACTGTCCAGGATGTCTGATGGTCCTCTTACGTGAACAGCTCAGCTTTGTGTATTAATATCAGTCCTGTTAATAAAGTTGCAGTATGAACAGTGTGCTGTGTGTGCGACTGAGAGGTGCTACAGAGAGGTTCATGTGTTCAAAGTGGTAAAATTACAGCAATAAGGGCACTCTGTAAATTTAGGACATGTCTAAAGTGAGGACAGTTTTAGTTCATTCAGACATCAGACGTTTCAGATTTTCCATCAGCTGTCTCTGGTGTCTACGGCAAGCCATTAAGTCCAAATACACCTGATTTTCAACACGTTAAATACACGTCAACAACACGTCAACAACACGTGGTCTCAAACATCAGTTTCACCTCATTCTGACCCACCTGTCCTCTTTGAACAGGTGAGTGTGATCAGCTCTCATTGGCCGCTGAGCACTCGGGTTAAACCATTTGTGTAAACTGAGACATCTGACGTATAAACAGCAGTGGACTGGTCATCTGCCACGATCCCGATGAGACGACGCATCTTATGATTAAAACCTTTTATCTTTATTTGAAAGAAATTAAATTCAATAAATAACGATCAGATAACACAATCGTAGTGAATTTAAGACTGTTTGTTTAAATTGGATTAAATAATGTGAAATAACACTTCGACTTCTAGCAGAGCTTTTTCTTTATTTTTGTACCTGAGCATTGATTAACTCAGATTAAATCAGAAACGTCAGATTTACATCATGTTTGTGTTTTTTTAAAGGCATGAAGCTCATTTCCACATAAATGTTCATAAACTGTACTATATATAAAACTATATAAGTCATATTAAAAAGAACAAAACGTAATAAAAGTGATAAAAAAACGTCACTGAGCTAAAAGCCAAAGAATGAAGATGTGTTATAAAAAGGGATTAATAATCCTAAAACCAAGTGTCAGCTCTCTGAAGAGGAGCAAAAATCACTGTCAAGGTCCAAAACCGGTCCGAGCAAAGTTAGGACAACAACAACTATTCAATAACACACACACACACACACACACACACACACTCGGGCTCTTGGGACGAACCACAAAATGTATTTTTCTCACTTTAGTTTTTAAGCTGAAGAGGAGAGAAAAAGTCAAACCTCAGAGGAAGCCGGATGTGGTCACGAAGGTGTGAGCGAGCAGCGAAGCGCCACAAAGATCCACCGTCTCCTCCACCCTCAGCACAAACTGCTAATTAGCTTTGCCAAACATGTCTTATGTTTTTATTTCTGCTGTCTGGATCATGTTTGCGATTTCTCTGCGACTCATTAAGAGTGTCGTTCTTCTGCTGCAAATCCCAGAGGTTCATTTCACCCACTATGAAACATCCTCAGATCTGTGAGTGACAAACATGTGAAACGTGACGCTGCCATCTTTGAGATCTGCAACCGATTCATAAAGTTCGACCATCTCACACCCACGTCTCTTTTTCAGCTGCTGAATATGGCGACTGTAACTAACGTATTTAATCCTCTTACTGTTTATTTATTTTTGTTTTTTGTTCTTACTGTCGACCTATGCAGTCAGATCAGATCGCAGTAAACCAGCTGCCTCTCGTCAGACATCAGATAAAAGTGTGTTTTAAGCAGATTTAGCGAGACCCCGTCACCTTTAATGATCCGTCGTTGGTCGGACCCTGTTGGCTCACAGGAAGTCAGCAGATCGAAGGTAAAACAGGAGCTTTAAAAACAGGTGTACAGTGAAGAGTAGATCGGTCTGACGCTTCTCTTAAAAGTTGTTTTAAAAAAAGTCCAGAATAAAGTGTGTTTCAACAATCGAGTCTGAAAGAAAAGAACGAACCGATCTTGGTTAAATATCTCAGATCAACTCGAAAACAACACCTGGGTTACTGCGACTTTTTAGCACTATTCGTTAAGACGTCCAGACCAGCAGAGAGCGTTAGCCGAATGAGTGAGGGGGGTTTATTATAAATCAGCTTTATTCATTCAACTGCAGGAAACTTCATTTCAGCAAGGAAGGACATAATTCAACTGATCATCCAGAGAGCACACATTTCCACAGAGGTAACATTTATATAGAAAAGAGGGGATCATAAAAGAAAAGGAAGTAATCAAACAAAGGCTGTGGGGATGCCTCAGACGAACAGTTACTGATCACCATCATCGATCGTGTGTTTTCAGACAAACGCTGCCTGCTGGGCGACACACACACACACACACACACACACACACACACACACACTCATTCTTATGTTTCCTTTAGAGGTTCATTCACAGTTACAGGAAGGCTTTGCCACATATTTAACTGAGATTAAACGTTGGCTCCTGAGCTGGGTAATTAAGAGCTTTCCACTCTGTTATTTCACACTTCTTTTGATTACAGACACGCTGCTCCACTTCATCATTAAAAGGGCGGAAAACATAACAAGTGCTGGTTAAAAAAAAAAGGTACCAGACTTCACTCAAAAAAGACTGAATTTATCTAAATGATGCTGCTGATTATGTTGCACTTCAG